>RJWT010001557.1:0-37329 GCA_004365215.1 Cuniculus paca
CAAGGGGTTGAATGTCACCAGGTCTGTGCTTGGGACACAGCGGCTGCTCAGTAGACACCAGGTCCGTGTATAATCTGAGAATACAAATTGAATCTTGCTTGTCTTGTCCCAGCACTTAGCACTCAGTGAGCACCCAGGAAGAACAGTGGTTCTGTTAATGACATGCCAGCAAAAGTGTTTCACCCTTGTGAGGGTTGAGGGGTATTTCAGGCAGAAGAGTGCAGAAGATCGGAAGGAAGACTCGGCTTTCCCCTCCCCAGATTCTGGCAGTCACGGACGGAGAAGAGTGGCCAAGGAGCGGGTGCCTTGGTACCTGAGCCCATGCAAGGGAGGCTGGTACCTGCCAGGGCACGGCCGTGCTCCGGAAGCCGCAGGCGCCGGCAGAGGGCGCCCCGGGCCCGCCGAGCGTGTGCGCGCTGGTTGGGACGCACTGGGCGCGGGGCACCAGCTGCAGTCGGACGCTGACCACAGCGCGGGACGGAGCGCGAAGTGAGCGCCTGCTGGGAGCAGAGACACCGGCCAGCGGCGCCACGCCCTCCTCTAGCACAGTGAGCACGGGCGCCCGCGGGGCACGGTTTACCCTAGTTGGGGACACTTGGAGACAGCATGGGTAGGACGCGGGCCAGCTGTCCTGCTGCTCGGTGTGCGTGGGAGTGGACAGGGTCTCCTCTGACCTTGGGCTTTGGGGAGGGCTTAGGGTTGACCCGAGAAGCGCCGATGTCGGCGGAATTTTGCGTCCTGGCAGTTTACTTGAGGTTTTGACATCGGGATTTCTCTCGCGAGCCCAGCTGCGAGCTGTCCAGGGGCCCAGGGACTGGAGAGGTTGTCAGCGAGGACGAGCGCTCACCTGGGCCCCACCCGTCCGTCCCCTTTGCCCCACAGTGGCCCCATCCGGGTGAACCACGTGCGGCTGTCGCCTACAACTCTGCCTGTCAAGTTCAACCCGCCCCTAGGGGAGGGGAGAGGACGCGGGTGGGCTGTGCCCCGCGGGAGCCCAGTCTGCCCGTGCGCTCGCCGAGTCAGCTTAGCTGTCTGCCTCGCTTTCCCATAGGCTCCAGAGGGGCAGCGGGAGGCGCCATAGGGAGGATCTGTGTCCTGCCCTGAAGGGGCGAACGCAGCCCAAGGGGCGCCCAGCGCGCAGGTACGGGAGAAGGAAGCAAAGCTGCCGAAGTGACAAGTCCGGGGGGTACCCTGTCCTAGGAAGCAGCCAGAGTCCGGGGGCCCTTATCTTGGGTCCTGTCCGTTTTGAACAGTCCTTAGCAATTAAGGAACAAGGAGCAGGCGGCGCCGCTTCTCTGGAGACCTAAACCCGGATTCCTTCCTTAAACCGCGCCGGCGACTTTTTGCGCCTTGGAGCGAGGCTCTGCAGCCGCGCACTTCCTGAGCATCCTGGAGCTGCGGTACCTGTAGAAGTCCACTTCCCGAGCTCCCCAAGAGAGACAACCCCAAGGCGAGGTAGGTGGCCCTGTCGGGCGTGCCCAGCAAGTGATTGGATTGAGTTTGACATGAGTAAATCTACATCTGCTCAAATCTTGGCAAAAGACGGTGTGTTTTTCCTTCGCTTTTTAGGGCGTTGAGAGAGCTGCTGAAGAGTCAGGGGCTCGGAGGAACAAGTCATGTGTTTTCAGCTGCGTTTTAGAAGGGGAAAATTCCCTGTCATCACCCTAGAGGCAGCGACCCTGAGATGTGACCTGGATTGACTGGCAAGGCAGAGGCCTGGGTGTCTCTGGGTTGATGACTTAGAATATGCTAAAGAGCGAGTGCTTTCCTTGAGGGAATCTAGGGATGAGCTGGTACTGGTGACAGTGACCTGGAGCAACGGAGTCAGTAGACAATTGTAGAAAGCAAGAGAGACCTTGCCTAGGGCTGACGCCAGTTGCCAAAGGGAAGCTCCTGCCATGAACGTTCGCCATCCCCTAAGGGAATGCTGGTGAGATCCTCTACCCTGGGGAGCAACTGGGGCTGGGCCCGGGCTGCCAGTGAGGATAAATCCAATTGACCTCCTATCCTTGCTTTCTACTTGAGGGGCATCAAGCCCTGATGTGCATTGCTTCTGGAAGATGACTCTGAACACCTCCAGCATGGACGAGACCGGTCTGGTCGTGGAGAGGGACTTCTCCTTCCGCATCCTTACAGCCTGTTTCCTGTCACTGCTTATCCTGTCCACTCTGCTGGGGAACACCCTGGTCTGTGCTGCTGTCATCAGGTTCCGACACCTGCGGTCTAAGGTGACCAACTTCTTTGTCATTTCCTTAGCTGTGTCAGATCTCTTGGTGGCTGTCTTAGTCATGCCCTGGAAAGCTGTGGCTGAGATTGCTGGCTTTTGGCCCTTCGGGTCCTTCTGTAACATTTGGGTAGCCTTTGACATCATGTGCTCCACTGCGTCCATCCTCAACCTCTGTGTGATCAGCGTGGACAGGTATTGGGCCATCTCCAGTCCCTTCCAATATGAGAGGAAGATGACCCCCAAGGCAGCCTTCATTCTGATCAGTGTAGCATGGACTTTGTCTGTTCTCATTTCCTTCATCCCTGTGCAGCTCAGCTGGCACAAGGCAAAACCCATGGGCCCCTCTGATGGGAATGCTACTTTCCTGGAAGAGACCACAGACAACTGTGACACCAGACTGAGCAGGACATATGCCATTTCATCCTCTCTAATAAGCTTTTACATCCCAGTGGCCATCATGATTGTTACCTATACCAGTATCTACAGGATCGCCCAGAAACAAATACGGCGCATCTCAGCTTTGGAGAGGGCAGCCGTGCATGCCAAGAATTGCCAGACCACCACAGGTAATGGGAATCCTGTTGAATGTTCTCAGTCAGAGAGCTCCTTTAAGATGTCCTTCAAAAGAGAGACAAAAGTTTTGAAGACTCTGTCTGTGATCATGGGGGTGTTTGTGTGCTGTTGGCTCCCTTTCTTCATCTCAAACTGTATGGTGCCCTTCTGTGAGTCTGGGGAGACCCAGCCTTTCTGCATTGATTCCATCACCTTTGATGTGTTTGTATGGTTTGGATGGGCTAATTCTTCCTTGAACCCCATCATTTATGCCTTTAATGCTGATTTTCAGAAGGCATTTTCAACTCTCTTAGGATGCTACAGACTTTGCCCTACCACGAATAATGCCATAGAGACAGTCAGCATCAATAACAATGGGGCTGTGGTGTTTTCCAGCCATCACGAGCCACGAGGCTCCATCTCCAAGGAATGCAATCTGGTTTACCTGATCCCACACTCGGTAGGTTCCTCTGAGGACCTGAAAAAGGAGGAGGCAGGGGGAATAGCCAAACCCCTGGAGAAGCTGTCCCCAGCCCTGTCAGTCATATTGGATTATGACACTGATGTTTCTCTAGAGAAGATCCAACCCATCACACACAATGGACAGCACCCAACCTGAACTCCTAGATGAATCCTGGCATGCAAAAGCTAAAAATTTCTTTGAGGCTTGCTGTTAGAAATCAAGGTCTGGTGAGACAGTCAGATGTCAGGAGAGCCCTCTGCTGCTTTCAAACAGACAACTAAGTATATTTTCAAATACATTCCAGTGTATTTTCTGTTATTCATAGTCCATCAAACAGGGACCTATGGGAAACCACAAGAGGTACATCTTTGACTCCAAAATCATTTTTGAAACTGTTGTCTTAGGATGTATGAACAGCTTCACTTAAAAAAACCTTTCTGGAAAGGAAATGAGAAGGGTTGAGTTTGCTGTACACAAACAGGTGCTAAAACTGTTCCAAGCAAAGTTTTCAGATTGTAAAGGTAGGTGCATGCCTTCATAAATTATTTCTAAAAATTGAGCCTTACAGTAGGAATGGGATTTTTTTTCTCAGAATTGAGAGATGCTTTGTTGATATTGATTTTATTTATTTATTGTATTATATGTATATTTTAAAGTTATCATAATAAATCTCTATTTATCATATTTAATAGGATAAACAATGAGTTACCTGAGATTGAGCTGTCCATTGATCTAGCACTTTATAAGTCAATGAAGCAAACACATAGACTCTGATTCTAAGTGTTCATGCATAATTTCTAGAAACACAGAAAAGGCTGACAGGAAATGAAGTTGTGATGATTTCTTAAAATACACTTGCATTAATAAATACAAGGAGAGAATTGACAAATACTGTGAATGCTTTTCTTTCCCCTAAAATGATTTTGGAAAAAAAAAAAAAGCATAGCTACTATTGTGTTCTAAATGGCAAAGTCTTTTCCCAGGAGAATTTGAAGTTCTGTAAATATCTTATTTGAAATCTAGCTTAAGAAGAACACAACTTTGCATTTATAATCTTAGGTGGTAAGGAAGAGTATATGCCACTTTGTATTTATGTAAAATAATTGGCTCTTTCTGTCTTTTCTCATTTCATGCCTCAGATAGCTTTTCTGAACCAAACAAATGGCAGTCTTGGATAGAGATATGTAGCAAAGACAGTGAATTTCCTTAGTTCTGGGGTCACAGTAGTCCCACGGATGGACAAAGCTCGAACCCCCCATCTTTGTTTTCCCAGGTCAAACCAAGCTACTCACTGGGGCTAATTTTGTAGCACTTTATTTAACCTGAACTTAGAGCTGACTTTTAAACAATGATCTTTAAATGTTAATGATATGCTAACTAATGAATAGTGCCTCATTATCCTTAAAGAAGATACAGTACTTTTGTTGATGAAAGGAATGGGAGACCCTGTTCCCTTTGGGTGTGTTAAGCACCCCAAAGCCATCGGCATCTCTCTGGCGAATGTCGTCTCTTTCTCTGTGCTTTGGAATCAGGTTCCCGTGTCATAGCGTGGACTGTGTAAAGTACCATCAGCCTCCCTACCAGATACTAACTCATGTGGGGTATTTCAATAGAGTTTTTTTCCTTCATGTTTACAAGGTAGTGTTCTTGATAAGCAATTGACTTACCATGTAGATGAAATTGGTAAAAAGAACAAAAATCTGCTGAAGGATATTTCCTGGATCAGGTCTGTGTTATATATGTCTTGTGAACATTTTCTTAATTTTTCTGCCTGTATGCTTTCTTACATATAATAAAATTATTTTGTGAACTCAAATCAACCCTGAATGAGGTGTGTTGTATTTGTTAAATGTATTTTAGAAGCTGGACTGTATCAGGTGTACAAATAAGAAAACAAAAGCATTTTCAAGTACATGTTGCTTTTTAAAAAAATTGGAAATTTTTCCTTTTGTATGTGTCATGTGTTATCTTTGAATATTTAAGCAGAAAATGTTTTCTGATTTAGGATATATACTCTCTTTTCCTTCTGTCTTATTTTCCTTTTTAAAGAAACCTTCCTTCACTTGAGGAATACTTTCAAATTTTCAGATTTGACAACTTTCCAAAAAATTGGCCTTTTATTCCTAAGTAAATAAGGTTAAAATTTCAGAAAAGACCGTGATCTGCTATGGAATAGTTATGAACTTCCAGTTGATAGCAACCACTGGATATGTGGTATTCTTTTTAATGTAAATTATAATAGATTTTTTTTTCTGAAGAGAATAACGGGTTGTAATTCTGGGCTTAAGAGATTGTCAAACAGGGCACATTCTCAGTTCCTGCTAAAACTGCTACTTAGTTAATTGATATGCTGGTCATTTTTTTTTTTCATCCTGGAGAAGAAGAGCTCGACAGCAGGTGATACTGAAATTAAGGGTTAAGTTGATCACACAGCAGATGGTGTTTTTTTAAAATTCCCTATTTGCCTTCCCCAGGCTTCGGCGTATAATGAACATAATCTAGAATGAGTACCTACAAAGCATGATGCCTTTTCTTTCTGCTTCATAAATTTCTAGATATCTTTACTTTTTAAAGTTTAATTTTATCCCTAAATCAGAAGCTCAGCAACACAAGTTACAATGCGCAGGCAGAGTTGTCACTGTCTAACTGATGATACATGACACAAAAGCATTCCTTTATTGGCAAAAGAGTGAAAAGTAAATAATATGTTGGAAGTGATATTAAATAATTTTACAGCTCAATACTTTTAAAATGAGAATATACTTTGAGTTCCTGGTATACTGGATTGATAAGATGTTGTGAAATGTTAATTTTACTGAAAGAATCTTTCCACTGAGTTAATTTGTAACTGTAAAAGCAAAATTACAATATGACTTTCATTTTTATTTTTAACTCTGGTGATGAATCTTAATAATGCCACGTCTATGTGAAACACTTTAGCAAGTTAGAGACAATTTAAAAAAGAGTTTTTTCCCCCTTTTTTGTCTAAGCAGTTGTCTTTCCTAATCGAATATGTACACTGGTTTTATTAGCTACTGACACAGTAGGAAGGGAAATTGAGCAGTGGGCTTCCATGCATAGATTTTGGGTACATTTGGGAAAGTCATTGATTTCTCCTGGATCTAAGCAGGTCACACTCTTTGAATCTCAGTTGAGCTAATCTATTAAATAGGAAAAGCAAAACTTTTATATTAACTTTTCCAGTGGAGGGATCATCTCCCAGGCCACCAAGGAAATCAATATGGAGTCCAGCTTTAGGGATTTTTGAATTCTCTACTCCCTGAGAAGCCTGTTGTGATTTCTCCCTTGTCTATCGCCAGCAGCATTTCATCCTATTTCTACCTCTTAATCCCAGCCACTTTGTTTCAGACAGGCCAGAGTTCACATTGCAGCTACAATTTTCAATCAGAAAATTGAAACCAATTTTCTGAGCACAACCAATGCTGAGTATTCACCACTCTGAGCCTGTTTGCCCATTCATGAAATGGAAACAGACGTGCAGGTTCTTGTGAGGGTTAAAAGGAAGCCAGGGTCGGTAGAGACCTCAGCACTAAGATGTTGAGTTCCTTGATTCTTTGCAGGATTTCTATTTTGAAACTCAAGCATTTAATATTTGTTGCAATTATAATATAATATAATATAATATAATATAATATAATATAATATACTTGACTTTTTGATGTTTGCCTGATGGAATGGAAGCGACTTCTAGAATATGTGTAGTTTGAGATTCCCCCAGATACCATTGTCTTTTGCTCTGGTTATCTATGCAAGTAGCTTTTCATATCTGCATTGTTAAGAAAATTGCCTTAACTTACTGTTAGATAGTGACTGAATAAATCTAACCAAAACGTTTTAGTCTATCCACTCTCCTTATCTTGCAGAATTTGTTTCAGGAATAATCAGCTGATAGCCTGCTGGCTCCACACTGTTAAAGACAGAACCTGCTAGTTTGCATGATCCTATTACTGGGGTTATTCAAAGAATCTAACCTGGTGGATCATGAGGCTGTGGTACTCTTTAGATTCAATATACTTCATTTACTATGTTTAAGATTCCCTGGGTAGAAAACATAACAAATCAACCTGTTTACTTTGTAGAGGATGGAGGAATGGCGAGCGTTATAGCAGAAGCATCACCTCTAAGATTTTGTTACCAGGCCAACCTGCATGGCCTTCTGTCACGTTAAGTAACTTTCAGGGAATGTACAGAATTTAAAAAAAGCAGCATCTGGACTTTAGTCTGTTACATCATTCAAGATTTAGGAGTTGTAATTTAAACAGTACTAGAAGCTCAAGAATAATCTCTGATTTAAAAAGGGTTTAACTTTCTAATCATTATGAGAAAATGTCCTAAACCAGTTAGAACTTTATCTATATTCATAAAATAGATATTCTATCTACTCTCAAAATTGTGAAGTATTTTCAGCTATTAAAAAGGATCTGCTTTGAGCAGTATCCATAGAAGTGAGACTATCCCTGAGGCTCCCTTGAGCAGAGATGCTGGCAAAGTGGCAGGTAGGAGTAGAACCTGGGAAGATTAGATTATAGGACAGGATGTTTCATTTCATTTAAACAAATGGACATACTACTTCATATCCCTTGAAAATAAGTTAGCTTTGTTTCTACACAATAGGGTTGGACAAGCTGCTTTCTGAGATATATTCTGGTTTAAGATTAGGAGATATGAGATCTATTATGGGCAAACTCTGATTCTGATAGCTTCCCCCGGTTAGGTTTCCCAAGTCTCCATTCTCTGTGCTATTGGAAAGTTCATGAAGGGCTATTTATAAAATACAAGTAGGTTTGCATAAGAATGCTTTATTTAGCATTCTTTGATGATAACCAATAACCCTGCATGAAAAAAAAATCGGTCTCATTTAAGGGCCTTCAGAAGTTGGTCCCTGGTGATCTCTGCAGCCTTATCCATTATTATTACTTCAGTGTCGGTGATATTATCTTCCAGGCATTCTGAACTATGTACACTTTGTAGCCCTTTGTTCTTTTTATGCTTGGGACACCCTTCCCTACTGCCCAGTTTACTCCTACTCCCCTTTAGGATTACATTAGGCATAACTGCCACAGGCTTTCCTTGACACCTTCTTTCTGGCTCTACTCCCATCTTTTTTTCCAAAGTGACCATACTGTGATGGGATAATCTCCTTACTTCAATATTGTCTTCCTAAATGATGAGCATATTGAGAACAAAAGCTGTTTTCTTCCATCCTCTTATGTACATAGTCTAAAGGACCTAGGATATGTAGCTTTTAGGAGGTGCCCATTAAATCTTTGTTGAACAAATAAAGGAATGAACGAATCAAAACAGGGAATGATAGGGCCACACTATTAGGGATGTTTCTTTGCCAGTGCTTGATGCACCTGTGTCAGTCTTCTAGATTCTTTCTAATATCTTTGAGTACAATTACAATCTGATGTTGGAGGCTTATAGATTACTGGAGTCTGACATGGTTGCACAAAGATAATAACAAATATATTGTAGGAAAAATATGTTATATGCACACATAGACATGCACATATACATGTGGATATATAAATACCTACATATATGTGTGTGTATATGCATGTAATTTGATACAGTTTGCACATACTAACCTTTCAGGAGCATTTTCTTTGTCTTCAACCATATGCCGGATGTTAGAAACTCAGAAACGAATCAAATATTGTCACAGTTGCTGAGGAGTTTTATAGTAGAGAGAAAGGAGACACATATACAAATAAATCAACACCAAAAAGATGTTCTGTAGGTATGGTGCTTGGAGAAGAAAAGCATTCTCTTTTAGGTAGTAATAATAGTTTCATTTTACTGAACCTCGGTAACTATAAGTCTGCCATTATACCAAGCACTGTCCATTCACTGTATCATCCCATTCCTTGTGTACCTTACAAAATGCACACTATAACTATCATCCTCAACTGACAGATCAAAACAATTGATATTCAGAAACAAAACATAATATTCAGAGAGGCATGTAATGTGTCTAAGGTTGAACAGATAGTAAATAATGGGGCGAGGTTTGAATTTGTCTAAACGAGTAACTTCTTAAGGAATTTTTTTTTTTTTTTTTTGGTAACAGAGCTCAAACTCACAACCTCGTGCTTTCTAGGCAAGCACTTATGGTACTGAGCTAAATCTCTGGCCCTAGGAATTTCTAAGTAACTTCAAATGTTGGTGCATTTAGAAATACACTGTTACTGACATTTTCAACCATGCACAAAATGTAGAGAGAAATGTAAACCCCTGTGGACCTATATCATGACCCAGCTTCAAACATTAGCGAGACCAAGGCTGATGATCTTTGAAAGAGTTAGGGGAGCAAGGACAATAGGAAGTATGAATCTTTGGGTAGAGGATAAAGCTGAAGGCAAGGAGAGTTTTGCAACATTTAAATTTCAAAGACATGACTTTGTAGTAATCAAAGATAACAAAACAGAAATGACTTATTCAAGGGCCATTTCTTATGTTTGCAGATAAATTTGATTAGGGTGCACTCAGTTTATTTTATTTTTGTTTGCTTTTTGGGTACTAGGAATTGAACTCAGGGCCTCATGCTTGCCAGGCAGGCAATGCATCACTGAGCTATGTCCCTGGCCTTCACTTAGTTTATTTTAGCAGACATGTCTACATCTGTCTGGTGCCCAGCACTATTTTTTTGGGGGGGGGCATGGAGAGCGAGAAATAAGAGGACAGGATAATGGGGCTGTTGGGGAGTGCCACTGGAGAGGCTTGTGAACTGGGCACAGGGTTGCAGAGTAAGTAGCATTGCACGTGGGCTTGAAGGATAGAAAGGGCTTTCACAGTTAGAAATAGACAAGGAGTGGAGTAGTTGGACTAGGAGCTGAGGTATCTGCAAATATGGAGCTGTGGAAAGGGTGCTGGACTGATTTTCTGGCTATAGCATATGATGTAGACATGCGAGTCTGATTTATTGCACTGTGAGTATGGTCTCAAGTTGTATCCATTTACCCATAAAAGTCTCGAGTTTATCCTTCTCTATGGTTGAGTAGTACTTCAAACATTGTACTGTTTCTCTGATGTGAGAAACTTAAAGAGTAAATGAGGTCCAAAATTGTACAATAGATATTGTGAAATGAGAAGAAATTGTTCAAAAGGAATAAGGGACTATGATGGGGGAAAGAAGGGAAGGAAGGAAAAAGGAAAAAAAATCCAAGGTAGTTATACTATTAGTTTCTCTTGTTCATTGAAAAGGTTTGTGCCAATATCATTTGGAGAACTTTTATAACCATATCTGTACACTAACTATTCTGAAAATAACAATATGCAATGTATTAACTTTTTTTCATATATATATATTATTTTAAAGAGAAAAAACAGAAAAAAATCAACAAACAAGAGACATACAAACAACTACAAGAACAAGAAATCCGAAACAATAACAATATAGGTTTTCAAAACAAGATAATAGGAATTTAACAATGGTTGTAATATTGTATATTGTATCTTCAAAAAAGTTGCTTAGATTATCCAATATAAACATGCAAAATTGATCTAATCGTATGAGTATTAACTGTTCTTTTCCAAGAACTAATAGAATTAGTAGTATAACCATCTTAGCTATATTATGTATGTATAAACAGATTTATATCTTTTTCCTTTTCCCTTCCTTCTTTTCTCCTTATCACTATCCCACTTATTTTTCCCCTTTAAGGATTTTCTTACCCTTTCACAATATCTATTATAGATTTTGGATATTATTTACTCTTTCAGTTTCTAACACTAGGGAGACAATATGGTATTTACACATGTGAGTCTGATTTATTTTACTTATGAGTATGGTCTCAAGTTTCATCCATTTACTTATTAAAGGCTTGCTGTGATCCTTCTTTATAGCTGAGTAGTACTCCATTGTATATCATATCTTTTTTATCCATTCCTTGGTTGATAGGCATCCAGGTTGTTCTAAGATTTGACTATTACAAATTGTGCTGCTATAAACATGGGTGTACATATATCACTGTGGTATGATGATTTTAATTCTTCTGGGAAAATGCCCAAAAGTGGGATTTCTGTGTCAAATGAGACCTCTAATCCTAGCTTTTTGAGGAACCTCCACGCTGATTTCCACAGTGGTTGCACCAGTCTACACTCCCACCAACAGTGGAGAAGGGTTCCTTTTTCCCCACAGCCTCTCCAGCATTTGTGATAGGTTGATTTCTTGATCTTGGCCATTCTTTCTGGAGTGAGATGGAATCTCAGCATTGTTTTAATTTGCACTTATCCAATGACCAATGATGCTGAACATTTTTTTTATTTTAAAGAGAATAGAACAAAACAAAACAAAACAAAACAAAACAAAGTAAAACAAAACAGAATAGAGTCAAACACAACATAGTATTTCAGAACAGAACACTACAAGCAATACAGGTCTTCAAAAGATAACAACGGGAGATTAACAATGGCTACCCTAGTGTCCCTTGCCTTCTTCAAAATGGTTGTTCATACATTTACAGACAATAAACTCAAACAAAACAAAATAATATAAAACCAGATAAAACAAAAGAGTGAAAGCATTACAGGCCTTCAAATCAGACAACAAGAAACCAACAATGGCTACCTTAATGTCCCCTGTTTTTTTCAAAAGAGCTGTTCCTATCTTCTCACATATTGCAATCAAATAGTAGAAAACAGACTGCTGAACATTTTTTCATACATTTATTTGTCATTTGTATTTCTTCACCTGAGAAGTGCATATTATCTCAGATGCCCAGTTTTAGATTGGTTCTTTGAATTTGGGGGGCCTTTTTAAATTCTTTGTATGTTCTAGATGTAAGTCTTTTGTCTGAGGGAGAGTTGGCTAAGACTTTTTCCCAATTTGTGGGTTTTCTTTTCACCCTGTTGAAGATTTCTTTTGATGTGCAAAAACTTTTTAATAATACGAGATCTCAGTTGTTGATTCTTTAGAGTATTTCCCATGCAGTTTGATTTTTGTTCATAAACTCTTTACCTACCCCTATGTTTTCAAAATTTCTACCTACTTTGTCTTCCAGAAGATTTAGTGTTTCTGTTTTTAATATTTAGACTTTAGTTTAGTGCATAGTGATAGATATGGATCTAGTTTTAGTTTTTGCATATGGAAAGTCACTTTTTCCAGCACAAGTTATTAAAGAGACTTTCTTCCAGTGAACTTGTTTGACCCCCTTTGTTAAAGATAAGGTGGCTGAGTGTGTTTGTAGTTGTGGTTGTATCTTCTAATCTATTCCATTGAACTTCAGGTCTGTTTTGAGTCCTGTACACATTGCTGATTTTATCACAGTAACTTAGGTGTTTTGGTGTTGCACTGACCTTGCAGGTCTAGGGCCAGTGGTGTGATCATCTGTTCAGAGGATAGTGGTATGCAGTGGCATCTAAGGAAGATCTCCTTCTGAGGGTGGTAGCCATTGTTGATTCCCTATTGTCTTGTTTTGAAGTCCTGTATTGTTTTCATTGTTTTGTTGGGTTGGGTTTTATTCTCTTTTGTTTTGCTTGATTTTGTTATATCTGATGGCATTAGCAGCTATTTCAAAGAGAGGAAGATATGTTATGGTAGCCATTTTTCACTTGGCCAGTCTGTTTCTTTTGATTGGTGAATTGAGGCCATTTACATTAATGGTTATAACTGATATGTATTGGCTTATCTTTGTGATGTTATCTTTGTGTTGTTAGTTCTCTAATTTTACCCCGCTCTTTAATTACTTGTCCTGCTTGTTGGTTGCTTGTTCATTCTTTTGTTGGTCTTGGAATTGCAGTCATTACTATATCTTTCTAGAATATTTTCAGTACTCTTTATAGGGTTTGTTGGGTTGTCATGGAGTTATTCAGTTGTTTGTCTTGGAAGTGTCTTTTTCTCCATTGATTTTGAAAGATAGTACTTTTTGAAAGATAGTTCAATCTGGATTGGAAATTGTTTTCTTTCAGTACTTGAAATACTTCACTTCATGCTCTTCTTGACTTGATGGTTTGTGTTGAGAAGTCTGCTATGATTCTGATAGGTTTTCCTTTATAGGTGATCTGTTTCTTTTCTCTAGCAGGTTTTAATATTCTGTTCTTATACTGAATTTCTGGGATTTTGATTGTTATATATCAAGGTGTAGATTTATTTTGGTTATGGTTAGATGGAGTTCTATATGCCTTGCTTTTCTGTATGTCAAGTTCTTTTCCCATGTTTAGGAAATTTTCTGCTATTGGGTCTTCAAATATTCTTTTTATGTCATTTGTGTTGTCTCCTTTTTCATTGTTTCTCTTTGCATCATCTTGCAACTGTTGAATTGTTATTTCCTGATTCCTTGTTATATTTAAGAGCTGTTTCCTTTCATAATCACTAGTTGTAATCATGTTTTCAAGGTCTGAGAGTCTATCTTCAGTTTCATTCATGCCATTTTGTGAGCTTTCAATGGAATTTTTGATTTCCTTTATATCTCCTTGAATCTGTTTCATGTATTCTAGTTGTTTCCTGTAGTATTCTTTCAAGGTTTTCATCAAGGTTTCCTATGTGCCTCTATTTTTTTAAATCTATGTCTTCATTGGATATACTCATCAATTCTTTCATTATGTTTATCATTTCTGTTTTTACCTGAGTGGTTATTTCAGATCTGATTTCCTTTATAGCTTCCTGGAGTTGTTTCTTTTCTTCCCTTGCCATCATTTTAGAGATTTCACATGTGTGATTTCCAAATTCATTCATATCTATGTCTCCTGGTCTTGACCTGCATGGGCTGGAAGTTTGAGATTGCATTTTATTTTTCATTTTGCCATTTTCCTGTGTCCCTCTGAATCAGCCAGATGCAAAGTCCTGGTTGCTTTCCATTCTGATAGGCTGTCCAGCAGCATGCCTCACTGAGGGCTGTTGTTGGTTCTGGGTCACTGGGTTTAGACAACCAGTCCCCATGGACCTCACTGTGGGTTCTCAGATAACTGCAGGTTTTTGGGCACAGGTTCTCAGTCCTTGCAGGCCTTAGAGATGGTTCCCAGGTGTGGCTATGTCATTGGGCACAGACTAGCAGTCCTAGAAGTCCTCACTGAAGGCTCTCAGATGACTGTGAGTCACTGGGCACAAGCTCGCAGTCCCTACTGGCCTGAGAGATGGTTCCAGGGTGTTGTTGCCTTGCTGGACACAGCTTCCCAATACCCATGAGCCTCACCAAGGATTCCTAGGTGTGGGAAGGTCACTGGGTGCAGCTTTGCAGTCCTTGTGGGACTCACTAAGGGTTCCTAAATGACTGTGGGTTGCTAGACACAGACTCCCAGTCCCCAGAGATGGTGTCTGGGTGTGTGTGGGTCACTGGGCAAAGCTTTCCAGTCCCCAAGAGCCTCACTGAGGGTTCCTAGATGACTGTGGGTCTCTGAGCACAGCCTTCTGGTCCCTGTGGGTTTTAGAGATGGTTTATTTATTTATTTATTTATTTATTAAATTTTATTTTAAAGAGAATAAAACTAAGAAAAATAAAAAAGAATAAAGCCAATGAAAACAAACTAGTGTAAGTGATACAGGACTTCAAAACAATATGAAATCAGTAATGGTTATCATAATGCCTCTTGTTGTCTTCAAAATAGCTGCAGATACCTTCAGAAATAGTAAAAATCAAACAAAACAGAATAGAATAGAACCAATAAAAATAAAACAATGAATACAATAAAGGACTTCAAAACAAGACAATAGTAAAGCCAAAATGGCTACCATAATATATCTTGCTATCTTTGAAATAGCTGCCCATGCCATCAGATATAACAAAACCAAACCAAACAAAACGAACTAAAACCCAACCCAACAAAACAATGAAAATGATACAGGACTTCAAGACAAGATAATAGGGAATTAACAGTGGCCACCACCTTCAGAAGGAGATCCCCTCTAGATGCCACATACTGTTGTCCTATGAATAGATGATCAGACCACTGACCCTAGACCTGCAAGGTCAGTGAAACAGCAAAACACCACAAGCATCAAATTGCTTTTCACATCAATACTATCATCACAGCCTGTGTTTCTCCAGATCAGCTGGTTGCTTATGGGGGGGGTTGGTATTTTTTGTTTCCCAGCCTGTGCTCTGGAAGGGGCTGGGGTCTGGCTGTTCCCCCATAGGTGGTGGCCTGCCCATGGTGCTTGTTCACAGAGAGGGCTTGCTTTCTAGGTAAATTCTTGTTTTCTTCCCCCACAGTCCATGCATGGTGCTGACTCATGGGGAAAGGCTGGGGTTTGGTTCGGTCTTTCCTATTATTTAATTATGAAATTTCATTTTACTTTTCTTCAATAAAATGAAAAAATAAAGTAAAAAAAAAGAATATGATGTAGAGGTAAAGGTTTGACCCACAGGTTGTCAAATGAATCGCTTTGGAGTGGACTCTACTCTCTGTAGGAATCCCTTTCTAGTGTACTTGAAATAGTAACCAGATGGTCACATGATAATCCCTGGGTTGAGTAGGAGCCCTTCCCTTTCCACACTCTTACTCCACCCATAGTGGCTTGCTTATTATCTCAAGTACTTGCTGGTGACAGCCCTTTGATTTTTCTTTTCCAATTGGGACATCTTCTCTTATTGCCACCCTTATCTATTTGAGACTCACCTCAAGAATGAGACCTCCTTTCCAGCCCCTTCCTCCATAGTCTGGCTGCCCTGCTTCCTGTCTCTGTGGGTCTTGGGTCCTATTTCTCCAGTGACCATGGCAGCCCTTGGTGGGCACAGTATATCCTTTCCAACACAACATTCCTAATGCCTGGTGTATGGCACACAGTAGGCCTCAAGTAAATATTGTAACTAAGAATGAGTGAATTAAAAGCTTTATGAAATGTAGGGGCTTAAATTACCATGAGGCTGACACCACTGAAGTTATAAGGACAGATTTCTGCTAAGTTAGATTTCTCCATAACTGTCAAAATTTCAGGAAAATAATTGAAATAGTATTCAAATGTCAAGCTAGGGCTTTTCCTCATATCAATGTGCCTGAGTAGTGATCCATCCTTTTACATGGGAAAGAGAGAATGTTAACCAAATGCCAAAAATGTGTTCCCAGATTATCTATCCACATGCATGTCACGTGGAGACTGAGTTTTTAGGTCAATGTATTTAGCATTATAAACATGTTGACTGTAATTAAAATAATGGTCAATCCCATCTCTAAGATGCTTTTTAAATGCACACTGCTGCTTGCTGTTAAGTGTATGTGTATGTGTACTCCCTGATAATTCTGTCAAAACAGCTGTGGGTTTTTACTAGCTTGATCGTGGGGGTTGGTATAAAACAGCAGGTTTTTGACTGGCATAAGAGGATTAGAGAGGATCCACTATTACAAAGGACCCAGGGCAAAACAGTGATGGTTTTGGCTTTTGTTTAAAAAGCCTGGTAATAATGTTTTTGAAGCAAAAGTAAATTGTAATGCCACTTTTAGAAAGCATCTGTTGTCATCAGTATTGAAATGAAAGCCTATTCCTTTGCTCCTGGGACTGTGAAATTTAGAATGTTGCAGTTAGATGAAGCTCCATCCAATAGCAGAACTTCTGGCTTGGAGATAGGAAACGGATGTTTCCCTACCCTCTTCACAGCAATATAAATTGACATGGCTAAGTGGAAGGAAGAGTGTGACAGGGGAAACCAAATTTTAACACATGCACACAGTGTGATTCAGCAATTTTGCTTCCTTAAATTTACCTATCTCTTTACTTATGCACTCAGAGGTGAAGGTGGAAGGGATGTACATGGCAGTCACACCTGTACAAGTTGCTCTGAGTCCAACCTAAGTAATAGAGGAATGACCAATAAAATCATGGCATGTTGTAGAAGCCAAAGGAAATTTCTTCTCTGTCCTCTGAGCGTTCAGTGGGATTAACTAAGAAAGACTGTCTTGGTTGCTTTTTTCATTGATGAGACAAATACCTGACACTCAAAATTAGGAAAGAAAAGGTTTATTTAGCTTACAGTTTCTGGAGATTTCAGTCCATAATCAGCTGGCTCCAAGGCAGGGTGGCATGGCACTGGGGCAACACTTCAAAGCAGCAGCCAGAGCAAAAGGGAGCTTATGCAAGCCTCTTCTCCATCCCTTATATTGTACACAGGCTACCCCCACTCCCCGCCTTCAGGGTGGATGTAACACTCATAAAATATCCTTGCTCTCCTTTGCAGGGATGAGGATATTTACAAAGTAAGGACCCTGGCTCCCTGCTGAGTCTCTCAGTTAAACTTCTAAACTTCTCAAGTTGACACACTGTATCAACCATAACAAAGACAGATTAAACAGGAGAAAAGGCATAAAAATTTATTAATGAGCAGGGAGGCCAACATATAGTATAACTGCCCTCTGGTGCAATATTATTTAGAAACTTGTTACCCCTTTTTTTCCTGTTAAGGAGGAGGAAAATGGGAATTGTAGACAATTTTTAGAGGAACAGTGAATGATTTTTCAGAGAACTCAATCTAGTTGGAGATCACAGAATGGCCTGGGACAAAGTATGTTTGACCCACCGAACAGACAGTGGATTGTGACTCTCTATGGGACTGAAATAGAAGACAGTAGTGTGTGACTAAAGACTGCCAGGTGTGTTGAAAAGCTTTAGTCTTCCGTTTTGTGATACCGGTTTGTTCACAAAAGCTCAGGGAGAGGACCAGAAGCAGCTGATTCTGTTTATTTTTTGTGGATCCAGATTTTAAGCAGACAAGAGAACTTTGCAGAGACTCTCCCTGTGCTTGCTGTGGGGGTAGAGGTGGGGAAGAAACAAGGAAAGGTGAGAAGGGCTCTCCGCATGTCAAAGCACAGTCTTTGACCCACTCTTCTACTTCCCCTTCCTCTTCCCCTCCCCTTTCCTCCTTCCCTTCTGTTCTCTTCCTCTCTCTCTCTCTTTCTCTCTCTCCTTTCTTTCTGTTTTGCTCCTTTCTTCTCTCTTTCATTTATTTTCTTTTGTTTTGTATGTTTTTAGGTACTGGACATTGAACTCAGAGCCTTGCACTGAGCTATAGCCTTAGCTCTTTATTAATTTATTTTTATTTTTTTGAAGCATGGTCTCACTAAGTCACTAACTTTAGGGTTTTCCAATCCCTCCAAATATCTATAGTCTGTAGTAGCTAAAAAGAAAAGTGGATTTAAATGCAGTGTTAGGGAAGATTTCATGATATTATGGGGAAAAGAGAAAGTTACAAACCAATATGGAGAATATAATTTTTACTTAAAAAACAGCATAATGAGAAAAAAACCCCAGCATAATGTGGAAATATGCTCAGTCACCTAAATAAATAATTGAAATAAAAAAATAAACAAACTCAAATAGACAAAACTGCCATGCAAAGTTGCCAGTCAGGTAGGTAGAACAGTAGTCTCCAGCCCCTCAGTGTGGACTACGCACAAGGATTATGCATCTCTGTGATGTCTCTGGGGAGAGGAGCAAGCTTAGGGTACAGCCAAGTTGGACTGAGAAGGGGTTTTTACATTTTGCTGGGCATATTTCTGGATTTTTGCAAGAAACTTGTTTATGGATACCATATGTGTGGTTGAAATGAAACATTTCTCAGAAACATTGCCGAACTGAGTGTGAAGCATGATGAGTCTAGTTCTAGTGTTTTGCTGATGGGGAGTCGGGGTGGGGGTAGAGAGGGATAGAGGTGGCTGGGGACTGGTAGGCTGGGGTGAGGGCTTGGCCATGTCCTTGAAACAAAGCACAGCAGTGAGCACCTTATGTATTTGTGAGATTCTCTCTGAATACCTCTGGCTTGATCGCAAATGTGTGGTTTGGCTGAGACTGAGAGCCTTTGGGAACTAGCTTGCAAATGTTCAGCTGACCAGTGTAGAGCAAGGACACTATTAAAGGGAAAGACAGGCTTCCTTATTTGGTTTTTGTTTGTTTGATTTTTCTAAGAAGAAGAATAAATATAAGATGAAACATCAGATTCTATAACCTATAGGAAATGGGAAGGATGAGTCAAATGCAGAGGCATCACCGCAGCCAGATGCTAATCAGGGAGAACAGATAAGATCAAATCAGATCAGATCAGATCAGATCTGAGTGTGACCACCAAGGTTTACATGCTGGAAACTTGGTTCTCAGGCTGGGGATGTGGAGAGGTGATAGCGTCTTTAAGAGGTGGGGCCCAGTGAAAGTTGATTAGGTCATTGGGAGGGTGCCCTCAAGAGGGATTAATGTACTTCTCATGGTACTCCTGTTAGCCCTCCAGAATGGTTGTTATAAAAAGAGCAGAGTGAACTTTCCCCCTTCTTGTCCTTTCCTCCATTTCTCCTTTTCATTGATCCTTCCCTTCTCTCTCTCTCTTTCTTTCTTTCTTTCTTTCTTTCTTTCTTTCTTTCTTTCTTTCTTTCTTTCTTTCTTTCTTTCTTTCTTTCTTTCTTTCTGAAACCTGATCATTGTACTTGGTAGGCAAGTACTCTACCACTGAGCTGCATCCTCGGCTGACCCCTTTTCTTTATAAAGTGCTTAATTCAGATATTTTCTGTTAGCAATAAAGAACAAACTGATGCAATGTCTAGCAATCAGTTGTAGACAGAGGTAGCTATAATAGAGATTGTTAAATTATTTCAAACACAGGTTTGCATGCGAGAGAGCCTATGGAACCTCTTAGAGAAGTAGTTCTCATGAATTGCCAAGTGATTTGGAGGGATTAGGGTTGCATGTCATACAACTTCTGCTCAGAGTCCTTCAAATTTCACTGTAATGAACCAGGAGGAATTGGCAGTCAGCTTGATTTTCACTTTAATTATTATTAAACTACAGATATACATATGATAGAGAGTCCAAATCCAATAGAAGAGGAGATGGTGATAAAGGAAGTGAGACGATGGAGGAAAAGGGGAGGACTAGTGAAGGAAAGAGCTGTGGTTTGTAAAAAATTGAATACTGGAGATTCACTTTTAAAAATTATTTTAGAATAGCTTTAGATTTGCAGAAAATTGCAGTTAATATGAATAAAGATTTCTCAAATATCCTACAGGCAGTTCCTCTATTGTTAATATTTCACATAACCACAGTTGCAATTAATGTACAAATATTGATGTATTCTCGTTAACTAAAATCAATGGTTTATTTAGGTTTCTTTTGTTTCTTCTTAATGTCCCTTTTCTATTCTACGATCTTATCCAGAGTACCACAATACATTTAGTCATCGTGTTTCCTTAGGCTTCTTTGGGCTGTGACAGTTTCTCAGTCTTTTGTTTTCAATGACCCGACAGTTTTGAACAACTGGTCAGGCATTTTGTAGACTGTCTCTAAATTGGGATTTGTCTGGTTTTATTATAATTAGACTGAGGCTGTGGGGATTGGGGAAGAAGATCATAGAAGTCAAGTGCCATGTTTATCAGATCATATAAAAACATACAATGTCAATGTGACTTATGACCTTGATCACCTGACTGAAATAGTATTCTCTGAAAAGTTACTCTTCTTCCTTTCCATGTTGTATTCTTTTGATGGCCATCATTATGTGTAGTTCACACTTAAAAAGTGGGGCTATCTATGTGAATTATTTTGAATTCTTCTGCAACTTCTGCAGGAGTTGTGCTTATTTTTTATGTTTGTTTATTCAATTATTTGTATCAGCATAAATCATGGATATTTATATTTTATTTAAGTAGTAATCTGGTACTATTTTTTGTTCAAATTGCCAAACTATGCTCCTTGGAATCTATTGGTTGGCTCCTGTGTCCCTTTGATATGCCTCCGTCATTGTTTTCTTTCCCCGACACTTCCTTACCGTTTACTTACTCTGTGTTTACATCACTTACTCTGTATGATGCACTAGGCTCATTTTGTATATTTCCTGCCCCAGGCCTCAAACAAGCCATTTCTTCAGAGAGCCCCAGTTCCTTTCATTGAGAGTGGCATTAGAAACCAAGATCTGGGCATTGGGTGTGCTCACTGATATTGGGATATCATTATTTCTGGGCTTCCTTTTTCTTTCTTTTTTTATTTTAAAGAGAATAAAACAATACAAAACAGAACAAAGAAATCAGAACAGAACAATGCAAGTAGCACAGAACCTCACAACAAGACAACAGGAAATCAACAGTGGTCACCATAAGGTCTCTTGTTTTCTTCATAATAACTGTCCATACCTTCACACACAATACAATTCAACAAAACTAAATAGTATAAAACCAGTCAAAACAATGGAATGAGAGCATTATGGGACTTCAAAACAAGACAGTAGGAAATCAACAATGGCTTCCCTAGTGTCTCTTGTTCTCTTCAAAATAGCTGTCCATCCCCTCATACACAGTGAAATCAAATAATAAGAAATGAACTAAAACCAATCAATACAAAAGAATGAAAGCATTACAGGACTTCAAAACCAGATAACAGGAAATGGACAATGGTTACTATAATGTCTCTTTTTCTTCAAAATAGCTGTTTATACCATCGCATATAATAAAAATCAAACAAAACAAAACAGAGTAGAGCCAATTAAACAGAAGAATGAAAGCATTATAGGACTACAAAATGAGATAATAGGAAACGAGCCATGATTACCATAATACATCCCATTATGTTCAAACTAGCTGCCCATACTATCTGACACCATAAAATCTAACAAATCAAGACAGAACAGAACCAAACCTAACAAAATTGTGAAAACATTACAAGAGTTTGAGACAAGACAGTAAGAAATTAACGTTGGTTACCACCTTCTCCTTCTAAGTTGTTTCCTCCCCTATCATTTTTATATCTATTGTGTTTTTGGGTCCCACTAACTCTTATTTATTTTTATACTAGTGTTCACCTGTATGAGTTCAAACTGTTTCACTCATGAACACGATCTCCAGTTGCTGCCAAAGAACCTCAAGATTATCCTACTTTGTAGTGGGGTAGTTTTCCATTTTATGAAAATGCCATATCTTTCTTATCCATTCTGCGGTTGCTGGGCTAATTATCCTAGCTTTTTTCTGGTCTTCCATTGCATGGAACAATTGTTTTCTCCCTTTTGATTTTCAGTCCATTAATTTCCTTTTGAGTTAAATGTGTTTCTTATATGTGGTATATTAATGGATCTCGTTTCTTGGTCCACTCTGCCTATGTTTCTTTTTATTGCTGAATTGAGGCTATCTACATTGATGGTTACAACCAGCAAACATTGGTTTATCTCTGCCATGCTATTGTTGTGGGCCTTCTGCTTTTTCTCTTTATTCAATCGTCTGGCTTGTTTGGCAATCCTCCTCTGCTGCTGTTCCTGGCACCATGGTCATCTTTATCTCTCTCTAGAGTATCCTTCAGCACTCTCTGTAGGGTTGGTTTGGTGGTCATGAATTCCTTCACTTGTTCTTTATCATGGAAGTATCTTATTTTTCCATCTATTTTGAAAGATAGTTTTGGAGGGCATATCAATCTGGGTTGGAATTTGTTCTCTTTCAGGATTTGAAACATTTTACTCCAAACTCTCCTTGACTTGATGGTTTGTGTTGAGAAGTCTGTTGTGATTCTGATGGGTTTTCCTTTATAGGTGATCTGTTTCTTTTCTCTAACAGCTTTTAATGTTCTGTTCTTGTGCTGAATTTCTGGGATCTTGATTATTATATATCTGGGTGTAGATTTACTTTGGTTATGGCTAGTTGGGGTTCTATATACCTCAGTTATCTGTACACCAGATCCTTCTCCCATGTTTGGGAAGTTTTCTGCTATTATTTCAGAAAATAGCATTTTTATTTCATTTGTGTTGACCCCTGCTTCTTCATTAATGCCTATCACTCTTAAATTATTTCTCTTTGCATCATCCTGCAGTCATTGAATTGTTATTTCCTGATTCCTTATTTTTAAAAAGTTTCCTTCTACTATCACTAGCTGCAATCCTGTTTTCAAGGTCTGAAAGTCTATCTTCAGTCTCTTTCAAGCAGTTTTGCCAGCTTTTGAAAGACTTTTTAATTTCCTGGGTATCTTTTTGAATCTGTTTCATTCATTGTAATTCCTTTCTATATTGTTCATTCAAGGTTTCCAACATTTTCTTATGCTCTTCTTTTTTATCTAGTCTTCTTTAGATATACTTAGGAATTCTTTCATTATGTTTTTCATTTCTTCTTTCACCTGAGATATTATTTCTGATCTGATTACTTTTACAGTCTCATGAAGCTGTTTCCTTATTTCTGCTGTTATCCTCTCTGAGATTTCAGGTGTGTGACTTCCATTTTATTCCATGACTGTATCTCCCAGCTTTGTTCCGTGTGGGCTGGAGCTCTGAGATTGCCTTTTGCTCCTTCCTCTTCTCATTCTCCTGGGTTCCTCACAACAAGCTGATTGTAGGGTCCCAGAAACTTCCCAGAATGGCTGCTCCACAGTGGTGTAGGGGAATGGGACAGGCAACTGGATTCCTCTGACCCCAGGTTTACAGGGAGGTACCAGGGTATGAGGTGGGCTTCTCCAGACCTGTGCAGCTACACTGGGGCTTTCCTGATAGTCATGGCGGAGGGGCTGCTTCTCTCAGCCTGAGTGTCTACCCTGAGACTCCTGTGATGGTGGCAGCCACACAGGGGTGTGTTTGCCTGATTCTCCCAGTGGGTGCCAGGTGCCTGAAGGAAGCAAGGGCCTCCAATGGTGGCCTGCAGGTGCACAGGGCTTGCTTGGTTGTGTGTCCCTGCTCCTGCTGTCTGCCAGGAAGCAAGCTTTCTACTGTCAGCAGCCAGTGGATAGCAGTGGATCTGCTGGCTCTCTCTGTGCAAGCTGCCTGTCCACAGGGAGTTTCTTCCTGCGATGGGGATTGGCAGGTGGAGGCAGATGATCTCTGGCTCTCTCTGCATGCTGCCTGGCCACTGGGAGTTCCTTCCCATAACTTGCTGGGCCTTCTTAGCTGGCAGATCTGAGAAATACTTGTATATACTAACCTATGTATATAGATAAGTATTCTTATACCTGTATTAAGTTAAACATGTAACCACTTATATCTATATTAAGCTAAACATAAATTCTTGTTTTTTTTTCTTTTTGAGACAAGGTCTCAGCCTGTAGTCCAGCCTGGTCTCAAACTCATGGCAAACCTCCTGCCTCAGCCTCCAGAGTGTTGGGATTACAGGCATGTGCCATCACACTTGGCAAAACATGAATTCTTGCCAAAGTCTCCAAATTAAGTCCATTACTAAGTGAGTCATTCTAACCACCTCCCCTTGCTTATCTATGACTTCTACTCTATAGACAGGAACCTGGCTCCTACTGTATTCCATTCATTTAATGAAAGTTAATTGTCCAATTCTAGTACACATGTATGAATGTATCAAAATTAACTCATAATCCAATGGAAATCAACTTTATTGGTGTTTTCTATGTTTATGTACATTTCCTTTTGCCTTTAAACTTCCTTTTGCTTTTAGTCTTAGACTCCATCATTTCCAAAGTTACTTGGGCAAGACCTTTATCTCTCTACTTTCTTCCCTGAAGTTGTTTCATACATTTTTAATACAACTAAATTTATTTATTGCAGTCTATATTCTAGTATTATCAGACCTCCTAAATGATTTTTTTTTAAAGAGCAGAATATATTTATTGAGAGAAAGAAAGCTGTTGTCTGGAGAGAGACAGAAGGGGTCCTGAGTGGGTTGCCAAAGACTGTCTTGTCTAGGGACTTTTATAGAGTGAGATGGGTTTAAGATGGGGAAGACATGGGAACTCACAAGGCAGACAGGAATAAGGTGGGACAGAATTATAGTCAACCAATGAGATTAATCATTCAGGTAGAATTGACCAAATCAAGGACACATGGGGAAGCGAGTCACATAGTAAGCAGGCAAGCTTAAACAGCAGTGACTTTCTGTAGGGGGTTGGAATGGTGACTCCTGGCTTCTTCAAGGTGATACATACCTATTTAGAATACCAATCCTTGATGTTTATACTCAGGGTGTGGTTGCATTTGTTTTGCCTTTTGTCTTGAGATCTGGCTGGAAGCAGAGGAGTCTTTCTCCTCTAAGGTTGCAAAGTATCTGGTCTTCTGCACTGGCTCCTTTGAGGTCCCAGGACTGTTTGACTGCCTATAATATTTCTTTCTTTCTTTTTTTTTTTTTGTGGACTTTGAGACAGGGTCTCACTATGCCATTTGGGCTTGTCTTGAGCTCACTTTGTAGCCCAGGCTGGTCTCAAACTCACAATGATCCTCCTGCCTCAGCCTCCTGAGTGCTGGTATTATAGGTGTGAGATGCCACATCCAACAGTAATATTTCTAACTCAGCTGCCTATAACATTCCTCCCTCTGAAGAAATAACCTGAACTGCCATGAGGGACTAATGGGTAATGACCAGTCTGGCTTCTTCAGGCTGAAGGAGGCCGTAGTTGTTGATTGGGATTCAGGGATCCTCTGCAGAGGTTCCATCTAAAGGCCCTCCACAGACACCAGGCATTTTCATCTTGGGTAGGTGTACAGCTTTAAGTCTGAAGGAGGCAAAGTCAAAGAAACAATTAAGTATGCATGGGACAAATAATAGAATCAATAGTATAATTATGGGTACAGTTAACAAAGATTTCCACCAAAAGGATCTAGTAGTGGCTTCCCATAAGGAGGATAAGGATAAGGTTCAGGAACATTTAGAATCTGACATGTCATTGATTTGTCATCTAATATCTTGAACAGCTATTGAAATATTAGCAGAAGGAGCAGGAATGTAAGAGGCAAAGCAATTATATGTGATGGGCAAAGACAAAGCACAAATAATTTTTAGCAATGGGTAAAGATGAAGCAAAATTTGAAGCATAAAAATTTGTTACCTAAACAAGTCCCAGTCCAGAGTCTATTAAACAAGATCAAACTCTTACCTCTGTCCAGTGACCTTGGTGGAAGACCTCCAAGTGATATAAGGGAATGAAACTCCCAGCCTGCTAGATGTCTGGTATGAGTTCCTGTTCTCTAAAATTGAAGAATGAATTTTAGGAACAATGGAGATTAAGGGCAGGATATATTTATTGAGAGAAAGAAAGCTTCTGTCTGGGAGAGAAACAGAAGGGGTCTTGAGTGGGTTGTTCCCTAAATGATTTTTTAAAGGAATTTATACATTAAAGTACACACTTTGTGCTGTAAAGAAAGTCTGGTAGGATTTGAGAATTGTGTAGTGTCATGTATCCAGCATTACTGTGGCAAACAGAATAGTTTCAGTGGTCTAAAAATACACCTTGTGCTTTGCCTATTTTCCATGCCCTTTCCCCTGCTAAGCCCCTGGCAACCACAGTTCTGTTTACTTTCTTTTTTAATTTTTAATTTTTTAATTCTTGTTTATTTTAAACCAAACCAAACCAAACAAAACAAAACAAAGTTAAACACAACAAAGCATTTCAGAACAGAACACTGCAAGCAATACAGGTCTTCAAAACATAATGATAGGAGATTAACAATGGCTACCCTAGTGTCTCTTGTTCTCTTTGAAATGGTTATTCATACATTCACACACACAATATATATATATTTTTTATTTTAAAGAGAATAAAACAAAACAAACTTTACTTTCCATATAGTATGCCTTTCAGATTGTCATATGAATGGATTCATGTGGTATGTAGGAGTTTTAGACTAGCTTCTTTCACTTAGCAATATGCATTTAAGAGTCACCCATGTCTTTGTGTGTCTTTCTCATCCCTTTCTATTGCTCAATAGTATTTCATTGTATAGATGTAATATGGTTTATCCATTCACCTATTGAAGGGCAGTGTGGTGGCTTCCAGTTTTGGGTGAATATTTAAAAAGGTCTATAAATATTTACATGCAGGTTTTTCTGTGCATGTATTTCTGAAATCAGTTGGGTGAATATATGAATGCAATGACTGGATGGTATGGTAAACTGTATTATTTTGTAAAAATTCACCAAACTGTCCTGCAAAGTCACTGTGATATTTTTATTCTCACCAGCAATGCATGAGACTTCTAGTTTCTCTACATCCTCACCAGGAATGGTATTCATTTTTTCCCCCTATTTTAGTCATTCCAATAGGTACATAGTGGGATATTACTGTTGTTTTAACTTTAAATTCTGTAAGGATAAATTCTATTGATCATTTTTCATATATTCATTATCTGTGTATCTTCTTTGGTGAAGTACTTGCTCAGATCTTTTGCCTATCTAAAAACTGGCTTAATTTCTTATTTTTGAGCTATAAGTGTTCCTCTCTTTTTTTTTTTTTGGCCAAGTTCTTTTTTTTAATTTTTAAGAGGATAAAACAGAATAAAATGAATCAAAACAAGCCAGTGTAAATGATACAGGATTTCAAAACATTATGAAATCAACAATAGTAACCATAAAGCCTTTTGATGTCTTCAAAATAGTTTCAGATAACTTTGGACATAGTAAAAATCACACAGTACAGAATAGAATAGAAACAATAAAAACAAAACAACGAATGCAATTAAGGACTTCAAAACAAGCCAATAGTAAATCCAAAATTACTACCATAGTATATCTTGCTCTCTTTGAAAGAGATGCACCTGCCATCGGATTAAACATAACCAAACAAAACAAAAGAGAGTCAAACCCAACCAATCAAAGCAATGGAAACAATATAAGACTTCAAAACAAGACCATAGGGAATCAACAATGGCTACCACCCTCAGAAGGAGATCCCCCTTAGATGCTACACTGTATACTGCTATCCTCTGAACAGATGATCCAACCACTGGCCCTAGACCTGCAATGGCAGGGAAATACCAAAGCACCACAGGCATCCAACTGCATTTCACCTGGATAGCTATCAGCACAACCTGTGTTTCTCTGGATAAGCCAGTCGCTTGTGGTGGTGGTGGTGGTGGTACTTCTTGGGAAACAAGTTCTTTAGTGGATAGGTAATTGTCCTTTCATTGTCTTCCTAGTGTCTCTCCTAGAATGAAGGTTTTAATTTTTAATCAAGTCCAACTTACTTTCTTCTTTCAAATGTACTTTTGATTTTGCATCTAAAAATGCACTACACACCCAATGGTATATTGTTTTTGTCTTATATTTTCTTCTAGATCTTTTTATAGTTTTACTTTATACACTTAGATATGTGTAATCCACCTTGAGTTAATTTTTGTGTAAGATGTAAGTTTTGGTTCTGGGTTTATTTATTTATTTTACATCTGTACATCCAATTGTCCCTTCATTAGCTGTTAAAAGAAAATGAACAAATTATTTTTACTCCTTTGTCAAAGATCAGTTAACTACCTTTATATGTTTCTATTTCTTTGCTCTTTAGTCTTTGTGTTAATTTATGTCTGTTCTTTTAGCAATACTACCCTGTCTTGTTTATATTATCTTTATGCTAAGTACAGAGTGTGAATAGTTCAGCTTTGCTCCTTTTCAAAATTGTTTTGTCTATTTGAGGCTCTTGTATTGGCAAATAAACCTTAACATCATTTTGTTCATATGTATAGGATTGCCTACTGTGATTATAATTTTGATTGCACTGAATATACTGACCAGATGGGAAAAATTGACATCTTAATAACATTGAATCTTTAAATGTCTGAACACAGACTATCTCTCCATTTATTTATATAATTGATATTTTTCATCATTGCCTTGTAACTTTTCACATACATATCCTGTGGATATTTTGTAATGTTTATAGGTATTTAATTTACTGGTATTACTGTAAATGATTAAAAATTTGAAATTTTAATTGTTCATTGTTAGTATATAGGAAAGCAATTGACTTTTTAACATTGATCTTATATCTTGCAACCTTGCTGTATTCTAGTACTAGTTTTAGGAGTGTTTTTTGGTAAATGTTTTGAGATTTGCAACGTAAGCAATTGGTGAAAATAAACAGTTTCGTTTCCTATCTGGATGTCTATTTTCTTTCCTGGTCTAATTGCATCAGATAGGATTTCCAGTAGGAGACTGAATAGGTGTGATGAAAAATCTTTTCCGTATTCCTTATTTTAGGGAGAAAGCATCTCTTCTCTCATAATTAAATGTGTTGCTAGCTGTGTACAATTTTTGTAAATACTCCTTATCAAGTTGAGAAGGTTTTCCTCTATGTTTAGTTTGTAAGGGCTTTCAAAATCATGAATGCTTGGTAGATTTTGTAAAATGCTTTTAGTGCATTTGGTGATATCATCTTGATTTTTTTTCTTTAGCCTGTTGATATGGTTCATTACATAGATATTTAAATGTAAAAACAGCCTTGAGTCTCTGGAATAGATCCTACATAGGCATCATGTACAATGTTTCTATACACTGTTGGATTTGATTTACTGGTATTTTGTTGGAGGATTTTACATTTATGTTCATGAAAAATATTGTTCTATAGTGTTCTTTTTCTATAATATCTTTATCTGGTTTTTGGTATTAGAGTAATGCTGGTCTCACAGTGCATTAGGAAATTTTTCCTGTTTTTATTTGCTGAAAGATGTTGTAGGAAATTGGCACTATTTCTTTTTTAAATGTTTGGTAGAATTCATTTGTGAAACTCTCTGGATCTGGTGCTTTCTGTTTTGAAAGGTTATTAATTATTGATTTGATATAAAACACAGTTACAGAGATATTCAGGCTGTATCTTGCTCCTTGTGTGAACTTGATAGTTTATGTTTTTCTATGAGCTGTCTTTTCTTTTGTTTAGGTTAAGAAAATGTTGGGCATAGAGTTTTTCATACTATACATTATCTTTTAAATTTCCATAGAAATCTAGTTTAAAGACATTACTTCCCCATTTCTGGTATTGTGACTTGTGTTTTCTCTCCTTTTTTGCACTTAATCAATTTTGTTGATTCTTCCAAAGAGCTAGATTTTGATGCTCTTTTCTATTTTTCTGTTTTCAATTTTATTAACTTGTGCTCTAAATTTTTGCATTGTTGTTTTCATTTTTGGATTTAGGCTTTAATTACTCTTGCTTTTGAGTTTCCTAAGGTGGAAGGCTAGGTTGTTGATTTTAAATGTTACTAATTTCTCTCAAATATCTGTTTTGCTATATTTTACATATTTCAATGATCATATTTTCATTTAAAGTAATATTTTAACTTTGACTTCATCTTTGATCCACATAATATTTAGAAGTTTGCTTTTAAATTTTACCAAGTTGGGGGACTTACCTTTTTATTATGACTCCTACTTTAATTCAATTGTGATCTGAAAACATTCTTTGTAGGTTTCTATTGACAGTCATTTAGGTGTGTTTTGTGATGAAATTTTCATGAAAGCTTGACAAGAAATTTCCATGTAAACTTGACAAGAATGTGTATTCTTGTTTTATGGACTATTCTGTTTATTTTAATGCATAAATTCTGATTAAGATCTGTCTGTCCAGAAATTTTATGTTACCTTACATAAATTAGGCTTTGTGTCATAGATTGGTCTGAGGTAACTGTCAATCTTTTCACCTACCTTATAAATTATGTCACTATGGGTGAACTAACAATCTTAAAAAGGTAAAATCACTTGCCTTAGATTTTTCTGCTGTTAAATGCCATGTCTCAGGACTGACAGCGACTCTGCTGCTCTTTCCACTAAATACCATCACTCCAAATCATTCAGGTTCTGGATGATTGATTAATTGGAATTTTAGGGTGGAAGAGCTAGTCCTGTTTTTCAATCTAACTGAATTAATCAGTGTAGGAGGTAACGAGACTTATACAGGTGAAAGGTAAAGTCATCTTTAACATGAACAAAAGGAATGTAGGAGGAACTAGGCAAGAATGGATTAGTAATGGGGTAGGGCTAAAGAATGTGACATTTGAAGTCAAGGGCAATTAGAAAAGAAATTTTAGTTACAGAGAAAATTACGTAGTTTGAAGAAGGGGGAGAGAGCTGAAGTGTATTAATGCTTTTATTTGTCAGGGATCTGTGTTAGGCATTTTTTGCATTCACTTCCTCATTTGATGACCAGAATTAGACTGTAAAACATCTTCAGAGCCCATGGATTCTCCCTTCTAACCTAACCTGTAGAATCATGATTCTTCCCAGGGAAGAAGAGGATGCCAGAAAACAAGGCAAAAAATTTGGAAAGGAACATAGGATGGCAACAGGATGTCTCAGATTGAAGGAAATGTGCTTTTGTCAGGCTTTAGGGAGATATGGGGCAAGATATTGAGCATTTTGACTATCAGTCATCATGATACAGGAAGTAGGTGCAACTGGGTAAGGGAGGGACTTCCTCTAGACCACAAGGAGTGTGGGCAAAGGCCAAGTCGAGATTCTGATGGTGAGATACACTCAGCCTTTGGTCCATCTTTGGACCAAATACTCTTTCTCTCCTGTTTATGTAAACTCTCCAAGAATTTAGGAGAGTTCTAAGCAGAACGCATAGAATGATACTGAGTTCTCTCTAACACAGATTTCCTGTATAATAGATGATGATTGGATGTCTGAACATGCGTGCCATGTCTTGGCAGAATTGAGTACCCAAGGTACTTCACTATAAAAGTTAGGGTTTTGTGTAACAATTACAATGAGCAAAAGCACTTGGGAAAAGTTTTCTTCCACACTTCCCCTCTTCATTTTTCATCTGGATAAAATAGTGCAAGACCAACAATAGAGATGCAAGACCTTTTATTTAAATTGGTTATTTCCATTTTAGCTGTTTTTTCTTTCTTTTTTTAAATTTTTTTATTTTAGAAAGTAAAACAAAAAAGGATAGAAATAATACGGAATTTCAAAAAACAAAAGCAAAACAAAACAAAACAAAGCAAAACAAAACAACAGTAAGAAATCAACACTAGTTAATACATTCCATACTGTTATCTTAGAAGTATTTGCTCAGGTTACAAGATCTAGGCATAAAAAATGATCAACTGATCAAGCAATGACAGCACAAATTGTTCTTTTTGATGAGATTAGTAGTATAGTTATCTTGCACATATATACATACATACAGTTATATGTGTAAACCTACGTAGATCGCCCCAAAAGGATTAAAATCATCATACCACAGCGATATATGTGCACCCATGTTTGTAGCAGCACAATTTGTAATAGCTAAATCTTGGAAACAACCCAAATGCCCATCAACAGCTGTAGTTTCTATTACTTTAAACTTAACAGACTCTACCACATTATGAAATACAAATTATCTGTGGTAGTAAATTCTTTGTTACATAATGATACATCTGAGACTAGGAATCTTTATATAAAGAAAAGAGGTTTACTTTGCTCAATGTTCTGGATGTTCAAAGGCTTTGATCTCAGCTTTGTTAAGCATGACTGATGGCATCGCAGCAGGAAGATCATTGTTGGAGCCAGAGATCATATCACAAGACAGAAATCCAAAGAGGTTGGGGAGTAGCAAGGCCGTTTCTTTTATTATAAACCTCTCTTGAAAACTAACTTGGGCATTCCTTGAGAACTACATCCTGTGTGCACCCCCCCATGATTAAACTACCTTTCATTAGACCCTGCTTCTTAAAAGTCCAGCACCTCAACACTGCCACATTGAAGATCAGCCCTCTAGCACATAAACTCTTGGGGACAAACCACATTCAAACCATAGCAGCATTCCAGTAATGCACATCTCCCTCATCAGCACACATTCTTGAGTAAATATCATATGACCCTGGTGGTTTTTAAGATTAAAAAAATTATTACTCAGGGTTGGGGATATAGTTCAGAGCTAGAGTGCCTACCTAGCATGTATAAGGTCCTGGGTTCAACCACACTGCTAACGAAAGGAAAAAAAAAACCTTACAACTCAATGTCCCTTTTATGATTCTGTTTCTCCATAGACTGTGGTATTTCATTCATTCCACAAATATGTATTAATAATAAAAGCTAATGAACATCTGTTACTATAACTTGTCAAGCCTTCTTCTAAGCCTTTAGCTGCATTCCTTTGTGTAATCCTCACAACCTCTTTGCTTCTACATGCAGAGGGTGAAACTAAAATGTAGTCCTTTGAGCCATTTAGTTAGAGACTAACAAAGTAGTGGATCCAAGACTCAAACATAGATTACTCTGACTCCAAAATCAAAGTTTTAAGCATTAGGTTGAACTGCTTCTGAGAAGCATTTATTGTCCATCATCTGTGTGCCATTAACCAGAGCTACAGGGTAGAGTCAGATAGCTTTTTATCATGAGTTGCACACTGACTAGTGGAATGAGCAAATATGTACACAGATAATTTCTGCATAGTGGGGCATGCAGGAACGTGGCCTAAAGATGTAAGTTGTGAGCAATTCAGGAAAAGTTTGTTATTTGTGCAATGAAGCCAGGACTCTACGCTGAGGGAGTCAGTGAAATGTATTCAGCAGAAGATTGATGTGATCAGATGGGGGTCTATAAACTGGATGTGACTATAACATGGAAAATGCCCAAGTAGAATGAGACTAGAGCCCAGCAGACCTGAGAGTAAAGTGAGCAAGAATCCAGGTGAGATGATACCTGTGTGACATGGGTAGAAACATGCCATTATCTTTTTCAGCGTAAAAGAAAGAGGAGTGTAAAGTCTTTCTCCCACATTACCCTCCAAGCCCATGTTCAGCCCAGTGGGAACTGCAGATGTCAGTAACACCACACATTAGCAAAGTGCCCCATTAGACAAGATCCATGTCCCTTTGACCAAGAATAAGCACCATACTTTTAGATGCCTTACTGAATTTCCCAACAAGTGCTTGCAATAATTGACTAGTCTCTTTTTCCTTAACAAGCTCTGGACTGAGGGCATGGATTCCATGCTTTTAGAAGATGGGAGGTGGTTGGAAGAGGCTGACCACCAGGGGGCATGATTTGGAAGGGTATAGCTCCCTCTTCAGCTCCTCCCTTTGTTCTCTGCTTCCTAGCTGGTCTGATACAGTAGCTTTCTTCTGTCAGACCCCTTCTATCATTACATCCTGCCTTTGGGCTAGCCAACTGTGGACTGAATCTTCTAAAAACTGTGAGCCAAAATAAACCTCTACTCCTTTTTAAATTGTGGATGTTGGGTATTTTGTCCCATCAATGAGAAAGTGACTGAGGCATGGACCTAGAGTTTAATCCAAGTGTTTGATTCCACTGTAGCATGTTGTTGTGAGACTCCATGTTACTTCATATTCTAGAAGCAAGGCAGACTTCCATTTGAAAATGGATGTGCAAACTTGATATTCACCCCTTCTCTTCCTGTATAACATTCAAAGTAATAGGTAGAACTGAAAAGAAATTCAAACTCCTTGTTCAGCAAAGCTAGGAGAGAGACTGAAGAATATTGTGTAAGACCTGCCAAGAGCACACAGGAGCTATGCAAAAGGAGGTCATCAAAGCAGAGAACTTATTGAAGTATAGGATTAAAAAATAAACTTCCTGAAGTAGGAGGGATTCTTTTGAAGGGAAAAAGCTATATCCTTTGAATGAAAGAAGATGTGAAAGTAAGAAAATTGGGTAAAGTGAAATGTAGAAGAAAGTTCCTCGAATTTGGTTAGGCTCAGAGAAGTAAAGAAGTTGAAAGGGTTGTCAGTTTTTGCTGTGGAACAAATATACTCAAACTTACTCAGTAAACATTTATTTATTGGTCTTGTGCCTTAAGTGTGGCCAGGATTGATGGTCTCCTCCATGCTGAAAGGCACGATTCAGGAGGGTTAACTGAACTAGAGAAGCATATTTTATAGTCTTGATCATGGCATGTCCACCAATAACCCACTAGTTGAGGCAAATTTCATGGTCAAATCCAAAGTCAAAGGCTAGGTAGGTACAACCACTCACCATCCATTCCATCATAGCAAAGATGTAGATGTATGATTTGACTTCAGAGGATGAAAATGTGAGAATGAAAATTTAATCCACCACTTGTATATCTACATTAGACAGTCTTCTTTTTAAAAAGTCATAAAGAACAGAATTTATTTCTCATAGCTCTGGAGGCTGGAAGTTCTAGATCCAGTTGCTGGAAAGGTTCTGTTTTCTGCTTTTAGGATACTTTTATGAGAAGCACTCTGGTTTTTTGGCAAGTGAGATAAAGAGAACCTCTGAGTTGAGTTGATTATTTAAAATTATTTTGTTCCAGGTAATCACTAGAATAAAATACAATGCCTCCTAAACATCCAAAGAAGTATCTGCAGGAAAAAATAAGAAAAACTAAACATGAAACAAAGAAAACACAATTATTCATCAGAACTCAAACCAAAGAGTTGATCATGCTGCTAAAGGCAGAAGGGCTAAAATCACAGTGGTAAGAAGAATAATGCATTCCTACCCTCTTTCCCAAAGATGCTCGTGTTTTAATTCCCAGAAACTGTAAGCATGCTGTGTTATGTTACATAGCAAGGATTATATGTGGAATCGAGGTTGCTAATCAGTTAATCTTAAAATAGATCATCCTGGATTATCGGGGTGGGATTGATGTAATCACAAGGACTCTCAAAAGAGGCAGAGGGAGATTTGACTCATAGGAAGAGGTCAGAGTGATGTAACCTGAGAAATACGACATGCTGTTGGTGGTTTTTAAAACAGAGGAGGGGACTACAAAGCACAAAATGCATACAGTTCCTCAAAGCTGGAAAAGGCAAGGAAATAGTTTGTCCTCTAAGAATTTGGGTCATAATCCTAAAAGACACAATCCTAAGTGTTGAAATTCTCAAAGACAGAAAACCTTGAGAGTCTAATATCTCAAAAAATCAAAATCCAAAAAAAATACAATTCTAGAAAAAAATATAGCAGAATTTTAAAAGACATTTATTTACATTTTGAAAAAAGGAATTTATTTGATAAGACAACAGGACACTTAATAGGTAGTTTTCCATAATAAATTATGCAATAAGAATGCACACACTTTTTATTAAAAAAAAAAGGATAGAAGCCATACATAATTTTAAAAAAAGTAGGAAATTAACAGTAAATACATTGCATATTGTTATCTTAGAATAGTTGTTCAGACTTTGGGGAAGATGGCAGAACAGTAAGCAGCAGAGTAAACAGACTCTCTGAAAGAAACAGTTCCAATGCTGGAATATAGCATCATGTGGAGGACAAGAAGGAAGGAAGTGGGTCCCCTGCACCCAGGAAAAATCTAAAATGTGAATTGAAGCCCACGGAGAGTAAAAAGAAAAACTTAAAGGAGAAGAAGGTGGAAGCTGGTGGCACCTTAGCCTGGAGCAGGACTCACCCTGTGAGAAGAGCTGTTGGAGCCTGGGGACACATGGTCACGATGGCGGCTGGCGACCCCAGAGGCCTCTGCGGAGAGGCGTAGCAGTGGAGGAGAGTTGTGGACATGGAGGGCTGCACTGGCTAGCAGTGAGTGAAGAGGACTCAGTCCTCCCACGGTAGAGAGCGATTGGCCAGGAGCCATTTTGGAGTCAGGTAGGATAAGCCCAGGGCCAGCACTGCTACCAGCTTCTTCCAGCAGCTCCAGGTTGGGTGTGGACCTGAGGAAGTTGCTTGGACTGAGTCCCAATCCCATGCACGTTCCAGAGAACATCACATAAGTTCACAGCCAGTTTAGGTCCACAGGCCCTGGCTGGCTCCACTCCTGCACAAACTCCAATGGCTCTTGTTGCCTGGTACCCAGCTCAGTCCAGAAGCATGGGTGCCCACCATCAGATACCTGTAGCCAGCATTGTCTAGAAAAATGAAAAAGTCTTTCTTCAGAGGAATTGTAGCCAATGCCAGAAGTGCCTGGGACCCCACTACCCATGTGTCTGGAAGAACCCAGGAATATGGAAAGGTGATGAAGGAAAAGTCAGTCTCTGGCATGCAACTCAAGCAGCACAAGTCCAGGAGAGGTAAGCACAGAAGAGATAGGGAGCCACACAGCTGAAACGTCTGAAGTGATGTCAAACTGAAGTAAAGAAACAACTTCATGAGGCTATAAAAGAAATTAGAACAGAAATTCTATCCCAGGTAAAAGAAGAAATGAAAAACATAATAAAAGAATTGCTAAGCACCTGTAAAGAAGACACAGATTAAAAAAAATAGAGGAGCATAAGAAAATGAGGGAAACCATGAATGAACAATATAAGAGAGATTTAGATTGCATGAAACAGATTCAAAGAGATATCCAGGACATTAAAAACTCCATTGAAAGCTGGCAAAACCATTTCAAAGAAACTGAAGATAGACTTTCAAACCTTGAAGACAGGTTTGCAGCTTGTGATTGCAAAAGGAAAGATCTCCTAAAAATAACAAGGAACCAGGAAGTAACAATTCAATGGCTGCAAGACAATTCAAAGAAACATAACTTAGGAATTAAAAATGTGAGTGAAAAAACAGGGGTCAAGACAAATGACATCAGGAGTCTATTTATAGGAATAAT
>RJWT010001558.1:0-47228 GCA_004365215.1 Cuniculus paca
CTAAAGATGAGAGAGATCCAGAAGCAATAGCTACTTTGAGGGAACAGGGGACACATGTAAGAGACAAAAATCGAGTAGGAGGTGCTAGAGACACCATCTTTCTTCTTGTCATAGTCTTCCATGAGTGTCTTAAATGGCCCAGCTAAACTATTGAAAGGAGAGCCTAGGAGATGAACTTTACAAGTGTCTGCTTTATGTCATGCAGATGGAACAAAGAAGGTCTGGATTGTGAGGGAATGGATCTGAGCACTATGAGGCAACTGGGTAGTGAGGAACATGTGCTTTATCATGTTGTGTTCAGTGGTTGTTGGGCAAGCAAGGTGTGTATGCCTAAACTTGCTTTCACCCAGAGGCTGTTAAATCCAGGGATACCACTAGGATATGGTTTGAGGTAGTTTTCTTCCTACATGGATAGGTTGGAGAATACTCTGACTCATTGGACAATAGTAGCCTCGGGGTCACTTGACATTTGGATCAGTGGGAACAAAGGAAGTTGCTCCTATTTATTAAGCACAGAATTTACATGAGGTTCTCCTACTGGGGAAGGTAGTAAGGATTCAATTACACTAATTTGTACCCTATGTGAGCAGGCATATCATAGATTAACAAAAGGCAGTTTTGGTGAAGGAACATAATGTGAAAACCTGTCCATCTCTAAGGAAGTCAATCTAATTACAGCATACATTGCAAAATCTTGGAGCAAAGATGTTTATTTTTTCTCACTTTGACTAGTATAAGCATGGATGAAATCCTTGATTCTCATGCGTATCAAGAAAAATTAACTCATTCTATAGGTTAGGTTTCATTTGAAAGTAAATAATTGTTTGATTCATTATGATATGCAATAAGAGCTGATGGTGAAAAGAGGGTTGGGAAAGAAGCGGTTACTGAATTTAAGGATGGGCTGTATGTATCAAGCTATGTCCTCCTGCAGGCCTTTCTTGCTCAAATTTTTATCCAAGTATTGGAGAGAGACATGAATGCATGAAGAAAACAGAACAAGCTAAAAAGAACCATGAAGGCACAATATAGGGCAAATTCAACGCATAGAGCTGAACTCACTATTTTGGAGCTCTGCATTATTGTCATGTAATAGACAAAATCATAAAACTCAAAACCAAATCAAATGAACAGGAAGAGGAAATATGCTCAGACTGTGAAAATAGGTCATATGTATTAGTCACATTCTCATCACTGGGACAAAATACTCAAAACTCACAATTTAAAGGAGGAGAAGCTTATTTTGGCTCATGGTTTCAGACATCGTCACCTGGCTCCAAGGCATAAGCATCCTGATGGAAAGATCTGGCAGAGAAAAGCTACTCAACCCGTGGCAGCTGGGAGGCAGGGAGAGAGAGGAGGAACGAGTGGGGATAAGAACACATTCTCCCAGGTTACACTCCCAGTGACCCACCTCCAATTGGGCCCCACCTACTAACAGTACAGTCAGCTACTGAACTCATCAATGGGTGAATCCACTGATGAGTACAGTAACCACATGATCCAGTCACCTTCAATGACCCCATGTACTTTGAACCTTTTCTCAATGGTAGTGGTGAGTTTGCATTGGGCCAGTTATATCCTCTTTTCTTGTTTAATGAAGAGTAACTAGGCATTGCTTTGCAAGAATCTCAGTGGAAAGAACATTCCTTTCTAAGCAACTAAATTCAAAATGAGCTTGTTAATGATGGAGTACAGTATAGGGCAAAGATTAGAGTCAGAAAAGCCTTTGGTCAAAATAGCTGCACTTCCAAGTAGCTTTGAACTTGGATAGATAATACAAAGGCTGTGCAAATTGTTTCCCTTCTCTTAAGAGTACTTATTTCAGAATTTCAATGAAGACTGAGGAATATCATACACTTAAAATGCTCAGCACAGTGCCTTGGCACATATTAATCGAGGAATATGCACATTTGTGTCCATGAAGTTCTGAATGCAAAAGGATGGAAAAACAAAGTAATTGGAAGGAACCCTTCCCTTCTAATGCTTCTTCCTTACCCTAAGTTTGCTTCTCTTCTCTCCTTCTTTCCCTGACTCTGGAATGATGTTCCTCCTCTCCCAAGGTTTCCGAAACTTTAAAGTTTACCCTGTCAAAAGCATTGAGATGTAGCATTCCACTCTTTCTTTTCACTGTCCTTTGATGGATCAAAATCTTGCCTAAGATAACAATTTGGAATATATTAATTAGTGTTAATTTCTTGTTTTTTTGAAATGTGCATCATTTCTATCCTTTTTTCTGTTTTGCTTTTTAAAAATAGAAATAAAAAAATTCTTGCCTAATTAGTGAGAGAGACATTCTGCACCTCCCCCTTCTTGTCACAGTGAATTCATGTTCAGTGTAGGCAGATGCTCTATCACTGGTTGTATGCAACAGATACTGTTGGCCCCAGTCAGATTGTACTTAACAGACTCCACTGCTGATTTTAAAATAAAATCATTTTATTTTGTCACATAATTTTGGGGGTCAAGGATTCAGGAGAGGCTTGGCAAGAAGATTCCTTTCTTCCTTACAGCATTGATGGAAGCTCTTGGTGTTATGCAATTAGTAGAGGGATTAGTATTGAGGGTCCAAAGTAGCTTCATTTGCATTTCTGATGCCTTTACATGGTTGTCCCACCTGAGTATTTATAGGTGACCTCTCTGTTATGGAAGGCCCAGCATGGTGGCCTTAGAATTCTTATGTGATGGCTCTGAGCTCCAAGAGCAAGAATTCCCAAGGAGGCAGAGGACTTAAGGATTTTTGTGACTCTGAGTTAAAAGTCACATACTATCATTTCCATCATCATCTGTGGGTCAAAAAATCCTAAACATATTAAAGGGGGCAGGCAGTAGAATACAGTTTTAGATGGAGAGATGTTGAAGAACATATGGGCATGACTTAAACATGGCACAGCCTTCATCCTCTTTAGTTGTTCCTGTTTGGGCAAGATTTTGATCATCATCTTTCAGAAGGGTGCATTAAGTCCAGGGTTTTAACATCTGATTACTGAAGAAATGAAAGGAAATTACACGTTTTTGGGGCAACCATGATAACATCTTTAGTTACACTGTACCGAGGAAGAAGGAGATGGAATGTTATGGGCTATCCACCTTGGGGCATTTCACAGTACTCACCAATGACTGTCAGCAATGACTCTACAGAATGCAAGATAAGAATATATCCAGGAAGGGCCTTGTACAGCATTCATCTTAGAAACCCAAAGTGTAAATTCTAGCACCTCGTCTTCGTTGTCCTTACCATTGTAATGACAGGTTCAGTGTGTAACTTTCCCCATAAAATGCTGTGCTCTGATAAAAAAATAGGCTTGTAGCCTCCACATTACACATAGTGTCTGGAATACAGCAGATATGTAATAAGTACATTTTATTGACCAAGGTTGTCGAGAAAAGATGAGACCTACCACCACATAACAATAAGTTTATAATTAGCTATGAAAAATCTGACCTTGTTTTCTAATTACGATGTTTCTATATCTATATATTTTGGATGTACAGCATAACATTTAAAATCTTCACAATTCCCCAGCAGATCCAGCAGGATCACTCAGATTATGAAGACATAAGATATCATGAACACACTCAACATTTACTAACAGCTTTGTTTATTATTTAGTTGATTATCTCATTTTTATAATCGTACAATAATTCTTTCTTAACACTGTTATACTTGAAGATGGTCACATTATATTCCTTCCTCCTTCTACAGTAGTAAAGTGTTTTTCTTCACACTTAGTCTTCCAATAAAACATCTGAATATCAAGAAGTTCAGTTAACTAAACATAATGAAATGATCAAACTCCATGAAAAATGATTGTACACTCTGAAAGATCTGCGGCTATTACAGTGGTTCAGGTACATTCAAGAGGAAACAGCAGAGGTCTCAAAGGGACACTGGAGCTGAGGATGCATTGGTGAATGGAAGTGATTCCTTTAAGACCTGTTTGGCAGCTTTAAAACTTGAGGTTTGATACTGGTTCGGTACCATCACTCTTTCTAACCAGGATGTCCCTCCTCAGGTAAGCACTGAGAAACGTTGGCAGGGTGTGATCGAAAGTGTCCGCCAAGGGGAAAAGAAATCCTCCAGTTAGTTGTGCAACCATCCTAAGACTACCCCTACCTTATTCATGCTGGCCTTCATAACTTGAAAGTGGTTGGACCCAGTGGTAAGATGCACATAGGTAGTAAGGAGAACACAAAGGGGCATAGAAGAAGGAAAGAGGAGAAAGGTGGAGGGAGGGAAATAGACAAACCAGCAGGAAAAGAGGAAGGTCATTCAAAAAGCAAAGGAAAAACACAAAAGTAGAGTGGATAAAAGGAGAAAGAAACACTCAGGAGAGTCTGGAACAATGCTCAAAGGAGAGAGGACGTTAATGTGCTAAAAGGAACAAAATTGAAGTAACAGAGGGGGGACACTTGTTACCCTCATGACCTCCTTCTCTGGCCTGTCAGCTCCCATCTCTCTACTGCTGGGGCAAGAAGGCAGTGGTAGCCTCATCATCCTCCCACTCAAAGTCAAGACATGTTTTTTAGCAGACTTGTCTAAAACAATGGCAAAACAGTAGCAGCAAGGAGATGATGCTCCAGACCCTGCCCAACTGGCCTATTGCATCGTCTTTTCCAGCAGTGCCCTATGAGGCACTTTAGCTGAGGCCCCTAAATTAATCACAGGCAGGATAGCCAATTTTTGCTTTCACTCAAAATGTAGGGGAATCTCTGGGACAGGTATATTAGAAAGAACCAAATTAGTCTTTCTCTGGAAAGAAGCAGAAAGGGCAAGAGGGCAGCAAGACCAACCTTGCTTTCAGCCACATCGTAGGCTTCATTCTCGGTCCGGGGTGGGTAAGGCCATGGGCTGTAGTGTTGCTGATGCCAAAGGTGCCCTTGCTCCAAGTCTAAGGGCGAAGCTTGGATCCTTCCCCTTCCACTACACAGGGGATTGGGGGCATCCGTGCTTGGGTGGTTGGGAAAAGTGGAGCTGTCTGGGCAGGTCCTCTGTGGAGCCAGGAGCTCTGATAGCCACATACTGCAGGCTGTGCTGAGAACAGGGTGGCTGAAACCCTGGGCTCTGGAGTCCAACGGGCCGAAATCATCCTATAGCTCAAGGAGCTAGAGCATGAAGGATTTAGAGGAAGGCCAGCAACCTCTCTGCCCCAGTTTCCTTCTGACTAAAATGTGGACAAGAATAGCACTTTCCTCAGGGAGTTGTAAGAATTCAGTAATACTGTGTTTAAAGTGCTTCCAGCAGTGCCTGTCATGCAGAAAACACTCCCTATACACTGTGTGCCATTATTCTACTCAGAAAATATCAGGAAGGCCCGGTGATTGCCTTATAGGTCCTGCACTTCCTTACTAAACTTTGTCATGTGCTTCCACAGGAGGAGCCCCGGTCAAAGCCAGGGTGGTTGATAGCAAGTTGGGGACAGCTAAGGCCATCACCAGGTGACATGGCCCTGGAGGGTGGACTTCCTGTTAAGTAGGTCACCAGACAATGCTTGGGCAGTGGGTGAAAATGGTACCCTTGTCCTCCGTCGTCAGTTACTGCTTGATTTCCCCCGTGGGCCCTGCCACTCTCAGCAATTAGATGGGTGGTAACAGAGGGGTGACAATCACAGATGCATCCTGCTGATGATCATTAGAGAAATAACTGGCAAAAGTAGGGATACAATAAGCAAGTTTAGTGAGCAGTCAGGAGGCAGAAGTTTTTTGCTTTTGTTTCAAGACCGACGATAGTTTAAGTTCTCAGAAGCACTGACATGATATATGGATTCTTCTGACCCAGACCAAACATAAGCCAAGCCTTACTTATCCAGGGTAAGAGGCACAGGGGCAACAGGAAATTCAGGATCTTGGATGGAGATTGGTGGTCTGGAGAAGTTCATCCAAAGGAGGCAAATGGGTTTCTTTTTTTCTTTTATTAAACGACAAGCTCTTATTTCCTAGAATGTGGGCTGCTAACTAGTTTCCCAGGCAAACTTCTCTGAAGGTAGATTTGACAGGTGGCACCTTGTTGCCTCTCAAAGATCTTGCTGGTCAGAGGAGAGGGCAGAGATCTGCTGGAGGGGGATTTAGTTCTAGTCCTACCTGAATACGGGGGAGGACCTAAAATCCCAAGAGGCCCACTGGGCCTATAACGGAAGCCAGGTTCACCTTTGAGGTGTGGAGATAGCAAGAGGAAGGCCTGGGAGAAAGCCACGAGGCATAGACGGGAGCCCCTTTCCCCAATTTTCTCAGTGTCTTTCCCTGGAGCAGGGCTTAGGATCCTAGAGTGAGATGTCTCCTAAGGAATGCCTGAAGTTGGGATATGAGGAAGGTCTAGCTTTCTGGCTTCACATGTCCCCAGGTGCAAAGGACCCAGGAATTCAGTGAGCACAGGTGCCTCAACTTGGTAGACCCTTCGTGGAAAGCACAACAGACTCTTGAGCATTTTGATGGCCCTCTTGGGGAAAAAAGTGAATGAAACAAATTAACACCAAAACAAATTCCAAAGTAATCCTCTAAGGAAAAATGGCACTGCAAGGAGCTGCTGACTGGCAGATGTGCTGATCGTGCAGATGGAGAACGTCATACTGAAGAAGTTCTGCAGGGAGCAGGAATCGCCCTCCCTTGTTTAGTTGTTGCCTGTGGAGCTTTTGATGTTGCATTAAAAAACATTAAAAATCAACAAACCAACTTCTGTCTCCTGCTTTATTGGGACAGTCACTTTCTGGCCTCAGAGTGCTAGATGTCTTTGCTATCGCCATAGTCGTTGTAGGGGATGCTCAGGGTCTGCTCCTCACATGTCTTCCTGAGGTCCCGGCTAAGCTCTGACCAGTCCAGCCCGTAGGGCTTGATCTCACTGTAGCGGCAGCCCAGGTATTTGAGGGCACTGCGTCGCAAGCTTATCTTAGGTTCCTGGAGGAGTCCGTTGCACCAACTGCTGAGATCCGCAAGCTGGGAAAGGATGAGGCCAGCTTTCCTAAAACCATACATAAAGAATACTTACGTTAGAAAGAAGGGAAAGCCAGAAAGGACAAATAGCCACAATTAGAGTGAGACTTAAAATTTCAAGCACCTCATCTGTTTGGCTGACTGTCCTATCTCTGACACCTTGAACAACAGATGCTCCATAAACATCTGTCCAGTAAATGAATGAATGAATGAACAGGATGGTTGTGCAAAGAGGGACAGGCACCGAAAAGAAACAGGGATAAAATCCAGTAAAGAAAAATAAAAATGAAAAATACATAGCTAATATTTTAGTGGGGAATATATACCTTTTACAATCATAGAATCGACAGTCATGAAAGACAAATTAACTCCATTTTTCTACATCCAGTAATTTGTCATTAGGTGACAAGTAAGGTGCTTGGCTGAATACATCCCCTTTCAAGGCTACATCTGAGTTGATAAAAACATCCAGTACATTACACTGAAGAGGATATCAAATGTGGCCAATTAGCCCTGTATTGAGGTAATTATACCATAATAAGGGCAAGGAAAATAGTGCCCTCAGTTCACATGGACACAGGGACAGTCGTTGAGTAGAGCAGACTCCCACTTGCACATATCACCTCATTTCCTCCAGATGAGCTCATGCTTCATCCCCTCATCTTCCTGGGAAAATTAAGAGGCCACTGCCCTAATCAAAGGGGTAGGGGAGTGAGCAGATGAGAGGATGCCCTGGCCACTGCATGTCCAGGTGGAGGGAAAGTTGCCCCAAGTTCATACACACTGGGAAGGAGTGATTCTCCTGGGCCGAGGGGCCACAATATGAGAGTCTTTGGCATGCAGTCTGGATACCCCTTCTTCCTGGCATCTGCTTGTGGAACTAGACACAAGAGCTACCTGACATATAGATTTCAGACTTCACTGGCTGTGACTCTGAGTATTTAGGACGAGTGAAGGAGAACTTCATTCTGCTGTTTTTTCCCACATTTTTCAAAGACTGAATTGACCAGATATCTATGAAGATTTTCTTATTTGAACAAACTCACTGGAAGCTGAAAATTTCTACATAGTTAAAGAATAATACTCCTGCAATCAATTTCTCTTTCTTTCTTCCTTCCTTCCTTCCTTCCTTCCTTCCTTCCTTCCTTCCTTCCCTCCTTCCTTCCTTCTTTCTGTACTAGGAATCAAACTCAGAGCTTTGTGCAAGCTAAGAAAGTTATCCACCACTGAGCCATCCTCCCAGCACTTGTACAAGTGTTTTAAATTTTGAGATAGGGTTTTGCTAAGTTGCCCAGGCTGGCCTCAAACTTGTGATACTCTCTCCTCACTCTCTCAAGTAACTGAGATCACAGGAGTGTGCCATTGCACCCAGCCTCTCCTCTAGTTTGAGCGACAATTCCTTCCAGAAACTAACTGGAAGTTTTCTTCACCCCATTTAGAATGAGCTTTCAAAGAACAACAACTACATTCATTTCATTCTTCCTCTCTGTCCTGGCAGTAAATGTCACCAAGGAGTGACCTCACTGCATTCCTTGAAGGGCATGCTGAAAGGAGGGCAGAGATGACGTTGGAGGAAAGGTGGTGAGCTTTATTTAGCAGCAAAGTCAAGAGGTTAAAAGTAGTGTGAAGTCATTGAAAGAAAAGTCATGTTTTTTCTGACATCAATGGTGGGTCAGAGAAAATCAAACAAACACTCTGCCTGCCGACTAAATAGCTTCTTAGTCAGATGATTTGTACTTTCCCTATCAGTTTCTGCAGTTTGGCCAAGCAGGTTTTCCAAAAGTCATCATCAACAAGGACTGTGATGGCACTTCTTAATCTAGTTTACTGTATGCTATTCGTTGTTGTTAAATTTTTAGGAGGTGGAGGAATGGGGAGTGAAGGAAGACTTAGGGCAGCATCTTCAAGAAATGGATAAAGAAACATCCTGGCCAGGCTCTCCAGAGAATGAATTTAATTAGCCCATGGAGTATCTGTTTCTGCTTTCATTTTTCACTTTTTGTTTTTCAAATCATAATTAGTCTGGGTCTGTTCTTGACCATCTCAGAGCCCATGGCCTTCTTGCTTAGTGACAGCGCAAGCAATGTTGTTCTCAAAGTATTTGCGGCCTCAACTCAAACTAGATGCCTTCATGTGTTTTAATGGAAGGGACTTAACAGAACTGAAGGAATCAATTCTGCTTGCTCATAAGCAGAAGTATGTATGCACACACAGTCCCATTTTTATTCATTCTCACAACTCACCCCAAAGTAGGTTGCTACAGCTGAAGGCAGGAGACTTTCTTTTCCTGTGGTTCTCCCTGAGATCCAAGACAGTAAAAAGCTAAACTCTATTTTCCATGGGCTAATGAAACTGCACAATGTTTTCTAATACATATCTGCAAAAGGCCAGTATTACACATGAAAAAGCCCCCTGGGAGGAGAGACTACAGTCAGCAGCAGAATTTACTTTATGGGGAGATTCACATTTTCTTCCCCTGCTGCTCACTCTCTTCATTAACCAATTTTCTTTCTAAGTCTTGAGTCACAAAAGAGAAATTTTAAAAAGAGTCCAAATGCCCTTAGAAATCAAGATGAAAATGCACTGTTAGTGCTATTCAAATTATGGCATTTATCCTCCATAACAAAGAACTGCGTATGCACACTCAATAAATGTCAGAAGAAAAGAGAAAAACAGAGGAAAGGGGGAACAGGGATTAGACAGAAGGGATGAGGGAGAAACGAGAGAGTTGGAGAGGAACATAGTACTGGGCATGAGCAATAATGTCAAAAGCAGAGATAAGTTATCTTCAAAATAGTTGCTCTGGTTACCAGATACAGGCATGCAAGATGGACCAAACAATATAATATCCCTTTGAACAGTGCCTTTCCTTTTTACTCTATCTATTGTAACTTTTGGATCTTATTAACTCTTTCAGTTTCTTACACTAGCAAGACAATATGGTGCTGTGCAATATAACAACCATAGTTAAATTCCTATCATCTTGTTTTGAAATCCTATATCGATATTGTTTTTTGTAGTTGTTGTTATCATTTTGCTTTTGTTGTTGTTTTGTTTGTTTGCTTCTTGATTTTTCTGGAGTTTTTTTCTCTTTAAAATAGGAAAAAAAAAAAAACAGGGATAAGAAAGACAGTACAGAGGGTATTTCTTCATATGTGTCTACTTCCTAACCCAGGCTTTGGTTATTTTACCACCCCTAAGACAAAACAAATTAAATATCCCTTTCATATTTCTTGTTGATCCATAGCAGTGGCCTTCTTTTCTCAAGGACCATAATGCTTTATAAACATCAGGAGCCAATTTATAGACTAGAAAGATCTTGACTGACTTTATGCATAAAATCATTTCATTTTAGGAAGACCACCCTAAATTTCCCACTTCTTTTAAAAGTAAGAAAATAGAGGGCGAAATGGCTTGAATAATGGTCTTCTAGGTAAGTTTATAATTACAGGTCATAATGGGCTCCGAAAGTCAGATGCATGAAATGACTTCGGGCTGATACTTTAGCTCAGCCTTGTTAGCAGGAGGGCAAGAATCTAAGTAGTCAGAGTGTTCTACAACACTTGTTTTCCTTACTTTCTCTTCACTTCTTTTTTTTTTTTTTTCACTTTCTGTTTACTTCTTTTCCCTTTCTTCCCTCTCTATCTCTCCCTCTCCCCTCCTTTTCTATTTCCTGCCTTTCTTTTTTCTCTCTTTTTCTTGTTCTCAAAGCTTTTGCTCCATTTTCATTTTTTCTTCATGAGTTCTTAAATAATTTGAGGGCACCTAAATTTCCTAGATGCCTATTTTTTGTGTGTTTATCTAAAAATTCAAGCATTTCTAATCTGTTCTCTAGAGGCAGCAATATACAGTCATGAGGTGGAGAGCAAAAAAAAGGTGATAACTATACATATTCTTCTCATGCCTTATCTTCACGGATCTCTATCTGGGCTGTGCAACCAGAAACTGGTAGGTATCAAGTGCTAATTGTTGCAGCCTTGGGCTCAAGCATTATACCATTCCAACTTGGGCCAACAGAGATGTGAAAGACGGTCTTCAGTTACTTTCATGTTACCTTTCAAAAGAATGTAGAATGTAATAAGTCTGTATAGTGTAAATAACATATGCAATGTTAATGTACAGTAAATATGTTGGGATATAATCTCTTAAATAACACTTTTAATTTCCTTCACAGCCCTGAGTTTTTTGTTTGTTTATTTGTTTGTTTGTTTTTTTGGTTTTTTGAGTCTCACTATGCAGTTAAAGCTGGCCTCAAACTTGCAGCAATACTCCTACTTCAGCCTCCCAAGTGCTAGGATTACAGGAATGCACAACCATCTCCGGCATCACAGCCCTGAGTTTTAAGCATTTGGAATTCTGTGTTAACAGGATAAAGGGGGAGGAGGTAAAGCAGATCAGGTGCAAAGGTATTTTCAGAGTTTGATTCCTGTAGAAAGAAAGAAAGAAAGAAAGAAAGAAAGAAAGAAAGAAAGAAAGAAAGAAAGAAAGAAAGAAAAGAGAAATAATAGCAGAGGATTTATTTCTCTAAGGACCCACGACTACCCAGGAAATTTGTGCAACTTCATGGAAACAGTAATACAGTGCAAGAGATGAGAGTCTTTAAAAGAGCCGGCTTAATTACCTGGGGCCTAGTTCATCCTCACACCTCCAGGTGAATTCTCCAAAGCTTTCATAGTGCTGGTTATAGTGATAAAGGACTCGATGTAAGGTGGGAGAACCCAGATCCAGGAGGGTGTTGTAGGCAGTCTGTTGCTCCTTTCCACTGGTATAGCCATTGAAAAGATTGTAGATCTTATCTGCTATTTCTGAGGAGGGAAGAAAGAGCAAATACAATCATGCATTGCTCATTTGTGGTTCTGAGAAATGTAGTATGAGGTGATTTCAATGTTGTGCAAACATTGTAGAGTATATGTGGTGATTAGGATGGAGTTTCAACTTGAATTGGTCTGGAATCACCTTGGGGATTGGTGAGCATATTTCTAGGTGTGTCTGCATAGGTCATGGAGGTGTGGCCTCGTGGTGTTCATCTGGTCCCCTGCCCTTTCCTCTCTGGCACTCTTCTGCTGTGCTTCCTGGCTGCCATGAACCAAGCAGTTTTGCTCCACCACAACCTTTTTGATGTTTCTGCCTTGGAACCAGCTGACTAAGGACTGAAACAGCAAGACAAACAACTAAATCTCTCCTCCTTTAAGTTGTAGGTATTGGGCACTGTGTCCAGCAATGAGAAAGCTGACTAATTCACTGTACTTGCACTACTAACACCAACTCAGATGGTATGACCTACCACATAACAAGGATGTGTGATACTTATAGCCTGTTCCTCCAAGGGCCATGAAATCTCTGCAACTCCACAAACAACACAAGAATAAATGAGGCATAAGAAAAATGATGCCATCAAGAGCATGGTCAACGTAAGCCATGAGAGGCTGCTGCTGACACAGCACAGCATGCTATTTTATAGTGAACTTTTTACAAGTAGAAGTACTCTCCAACATAATGCTAAAAGAATAGCAAATACACAAGCCAATAACATACTCATTCATTATCATGTTCATCTCTGCATGTCCTACATTTTTATATGACTGGCAGTGAGGTAGGTTTGTTTACAGCAGCACCACCATGAACATGAGAATGCAGTCTGCTGTGACGTTATGACAGGTACAGTATCATTCTAGAACAGGAATTTTTCAGTTTCATTATAATCTTACGGGGTCATGGCCCTGTAAGGACCCATTTTTTTTTTTTTTTTTTTTTTTTTTTGCGGCACTGGGGATTGAACTCATGACCTTGCGCTTGCCGGGCAGGCGCTTAGACCGCTGAGCTAGATCCCCAGCCCTATTTTTGAGACAGGGTCTCACTATGCCATTCAGGCTGGCCTTGAGCTCACTTTGTAGCCCAGGCTGGTCTCGAACTCACAACGATCCGCCTGTCTCAGCCTCCCGAGTGCTGGGATTACAGGCGTGAGCCACCATGCCCAGCTGTAAGGACCCATTATTAAGAAAACATTCTTGCTACTATGTGATTATAAATGAGATTTCAAACTAGGCATGGTGACACATGCCTGTAATCCCTGCACTCAGGAGGCTGAGGCAGGAGGATCGTTGCAAGTTCGAGACCAGCCTGGGCTACAAAGTGAGCCCAAGGCCAGCGTGAACTGCATAATGAGACCCTGTCTCAAAAAGACAAAAAAAAAAAAAAAAGAGAGATTTCATATATAGGATGCCTGTATCCACACTACATGCCCATGTGTACCTTTATGCGTCTGTATATACGTATATGCATGTATGAGGTGTCATCAAAAGAAATGGCAAATGTTTAAATTTTTAAAAAGTGTTACAGTAAAGGACATTGTCATTAATTCCCATCAAAATACTCCCCTCACTTCAGACATGCTTTTCCCATTGTTCTTACCACTTTCTGAAGGAGTTCTGGAAGTTCTCTTTCATAAGTATCTTTACAGAGTATGAATAAAAAATCGATAGTAAAATGTCTTTTACTGTAATAAATTTTTAATTTAATAATTCACCACACTTTTCAATCATGCCAAGTATGTGTGTGCATGTTATTACTCTACAAATACTGAACCTAAAACCTGAAGAAAATAGTTTGTATAATTCACTTTACTTCTTCCTTGTGACACTTCAGGTTTTGCCTGTATAAAATAGAAATCTTTGACTAAGATACCTCCAAAGTCAATTTCAGTTACAGTACTGTTTGTGTTTACTCAGGTTTCCTAAATATTTATAACTTGATGTGAAAGTTCATATATTCATCCTTGACTGGCAAGTGCAATCCCAGGAAGGCAGGAGTGAGGATAAAAGGAAATGAAACAAGAAACCAGGGAGAGGAAGGAAATAAATAGAAGAGAGTGTGTCAAGGAGCTGGCCACACCTTCTTTATAAGTTGGTGGCTACATTTTGCAGGAGAGGACATATGAAGCTACCCGATCCCTACTGGTCATCCAGAGGGAGAAAGAAAGACTTTACCGCCAACTTGCATAAAACACTGGGCCAAGTTTGCTCCCCTGAGGCATTAACACCCCTGCGTTTTTCAGTTGCATATGCCTTGGTAGCAAGTAGTCTTGCAAAATCAATAGAAATGCCCAGCCAGCAGGTGGCAGGCATTGGGAGCAGGCATGAAGTGAGGTGCTGTCAGTCATGCTTGGGGGCAATGCAAAGCACCTGGAGTCCCAATGACTATGAAAGCTAGGACAACCTAAGCCGGATGCAATGGCAGGCATGGAGGTCTGTGGTGACGTAGAACCTGGTCTGAAACATTCTGCACTTCCAAATGAGTAATCTTTCTCTTAAATTAATGTCTCTGATATTTCTGCCTCAAAGGCTTACATTGCAAAGACTGAACTTGGTGAGGGTGCAAAGTGGCAATAAATTTGTATAACTTGGCATTTTTTCTTATGTTGCTCCAAGACTCTATCGGTAATAATTTCCTCATTCAAACTGTCAGAAAGGAGATGTGGTTACATCGTCTCCTTAAACAGCTGGAAGCTAAGATCTGGTGAAAGTGCTTTGTCTTGGATCTAGTGACATTCCTGGGGACAAAGAAACTCAGTCCACAGTATCAAAACCAGAACTTTGCCCTCTTGACTCTCTGTTAGCTTAAAGGCATACCAACCAAATTCTTGCCACAATTCCAGGTGAATTCAGGGCTGCTGGTAATGACAGATTCACCCAGGAGTTCTCTGGGTGGAAATGAATGAAATCTCTACCCATAACCTGGTCTACACAGTGCAACAAAGGAAAATCTATGACATCCCCAGCTATTTATTAAAGGCCAATAACTACCAAGAACTTTACATATGTGAATTCTCATTCTTACACCACCACTGCATATGGATATAAGTGTCCCTGTTGTATAAATGAGGAGGTTCAGAAAGAGGCACCATATCTATAGCCATACCACCCTGGATGTGTCTGATCTCATCTAGTCTCAGAAGCTAAGCATGGTCAGGCCTGATTAGTACGAGGTTGGGAGAAAGAGGCCAAGTTACCTGCCAAGGTTATAGCTAATGTAGACTGGAGTCAAGGTTCCCCACTATATCTATCCGCCATTGCTATTCTGCACCAGTGCCCAGTAGTTGGTGGTGTATGATCCAATTTAAGGTATAGGCAACAGAGACTTGGGGGTCAAAACTTTGGGTTGACCTTCTTTAGTAGAAGACATTGTTCTGATTAGACTGTAAGTGCCAAGGAAGTGGGAGTCCTAGTAAGTGCACAAGGAGTTTGTCATTTCTGGAGTTGAGATAGAAGAAGCAGAGGGACTGTCCTAAGAGCTCTGTTGTATCTGATAGGAGACAAAGATTGTTTGCTAAGATGAGCATCACCAGGAGAAGAACAATGTTGATCATACGGCAGTATAGATGGGAGGTTTTTGGCTTCCTTTACTATCTCTGCACTGAAGGCAATGTGTTATTTCTCCCCATGGGAAACAGTGGCCCAGTTGTGACAGTCTCTGCTGAGGAACAGCAAAGGCAAAGAAGGTGATTCCCAGCATGATCACCATGGCAGTGATCATAGCCTGGCAGTCATTTTCAGGTAGACAAAGCTGACTGCTTCCCGTCATCTGCACCACAGGGGGTAGAACTGTGCTCCAACACAAATCTTGTAAAATCAAGATCTTCTAACTCCAAGGTGTGCTTCAGAGCTGACACTAATAAATGGGATGTTATTTTCAGAAAGATCTATGCCCCAGCTTCCAGAGCATGATTATTTTTGGCTCCTCCTATCTCCAGTGATGAAGCAGAGATTTTATTTAATTAGCCTTCATAACATTTCAAGACTTCAACAACTGAAAGAATTAAAAAGAATATAGCTATTTTTAATTATTATTTTACCCAACCTCACAAAAGTCTTGAGATATCCAACACAGATAACTGTCTTTCCCCTCTTGAATATGCATGATGATCAGAAACAGGTAAAATGCAGGTGAAATGATGGCAAGGAGTCTGTCTACACAGACTCATCACAAATAGAAGAAGTTGAGGTATTAGAAGGATACTAACTCTTATCATGCAGCAGAATAAACTAACAAAGTTGGGACTTTGGCACTCAGACCCCAAAAGTTTGGTTAGGAGCAGGGACTGTGGCATCAAATGGAGTTAGGCTCCACTATACTAGCTGTGTGGTCTAAGAATTTACTTAACTTCTCTCGGTCTTAGTTTCCTGGTCTGTTTAATGATGATTAATTATATATCCCTTCAAGATTATTGTGAGAATAAAAAGGTTGCTAGATAAGAAATCTTTATTTAGCATAATTGTTGGCCAGAGTAAGCCTTCACTTATTTCTTCATGCAATAAACTTTTATCAAATGCTTATCAATGCCTGACATTTTGCTAGGTAGTTAGGCTACATCAACAAAAGAATCTGTGAGAAATCCTCACACTGGGCATAAAATGTAGTAATAGGCGACATTCAAGTAAGTAAGAGGCCTAAGAAATGAGTAAAATACAATGTGTTAGGCAGACGAGAAAATAAACTCAGAGAAAGGAGATTGGGAGTACTGAATGGGCGCAGTCCAATTTTAAATGGCAAAGGTACCATAGTTGCCCTTTTTATATGAAATAGGAATCCTGGGAGTATCTCTTCCTCTAGTGGACGGTTTCCTTGGCACCATGACAAAGGTCTTAGAATAGAGGCCCCAATTCCTCACTTTCATTATCCTCAAGAGATACCTGCAATTTCAGCCCACCCTACGGAAATAACTAGAAATACAATTTCAGGTGAAGACTCAAGGGTGATCAATCTCAACTGGTTTTCTATCATTGCTCTTCTTAGCACTTTCCATATTGCAAGCCCACTTTCCCAGACTCTAGCCCTGCCTTCCTTGCTCTTCACCTTCTCTCCCAAAGTAAAAAAGTGCGTCTCCCACACCTATGATTCTCTCACTGGTACGCATTGAGTCAACAGGAGGTTGACTGCAACCCAGATCACAGGCTCCCCCTGGAGTTCATGATTCAGCTAGTTTCAGATAGAGCTAAGAATTTGGATTCCTAGCAAGATCCAAGACGATGCTGATGTAGCTGGCCAGGGCATCACACTCAGAGGACCATTGCTCTATATTAATCCATTCTCTCAAAACTGTCCTTACTTCCCTCAGGGGCCGGCATCATTTCATGTAAGCAGCTCTCTCTTTACTCTTGACACGGGTGTGCTCTCTTCCTTTCCTCCACATCTCTATGTTGGTCAGTGCTTTCTGCAGGACTGAAAAGTCCTTCTCCTGAGCCCTGGAGAAGGGTGGACTACCAGGCTCTCAGAGTCACCTCCAAACTATTACTTTCCTCTCCAAATATATTTTAAAATTCCTTCATTTTCAAGACTGTCCTGCTCCTTATTTCTTCCTACTCATTTCTTGACCATTGTTCTACATCCACTGAAGAATGTGGCCTTGGGTTTTTCTCCTATTAAGTTCATTTCCATTAAGGATGACTCCTTTCCTCATGTGAGAAGCTTTAGTTAAGTCTAGAGACTTAACTCCAACCACAAGAGGTCAAGCATCATCCTTGAGAACTGCTTCATCTTTGAAAGAGTAAGTCTTAATATCGAATACCGTGAACACAATCTCCTTTCATAGTTTCTGCTTTACTTACTGCTACTAAATCTGTTCCTCAGTGATGGAAACCCAAGTACTTTGAGTCTTCCATTTACTGCTGCCATCAGCTCTGTATCTATTTCCTTCTCGATCTGACCTAACTCACGAACCCACTATTGGCACCCTCAGCTTGCCCCCTCTTTTGCCTTCTCTGTACAAGCCACCATGCTGGGAGTCCTGGGGAGCTGAGCCAGGAAGGGCAGCTGCATTCCCTCAGCATGCTGCATACACCTTTCCACAAGATGCTGTAAGACTAATGTACCTCTCATACTTCACTTACGATCCACTTACAAATCCTTTTGGTTTTACCATCAAAATATTTAGAATCAGACTACCTCTCACCACCTCAGTAACTGTCACCTTGCTCTAGAACCACATCTTCTATCCTCTGAGTTGCCATAGGCTCTACTTTCAACTTAGACCTCCTTGTTGGAGTCTGCTCTCAACACAGCTGTCAGAGCAATCTATAAAACTTCAGGTCTGATCAGATTGCTCTTCTTCTTCAAGTCCTCCAGGGCTCCTAATCACAATCCCAGGCACAGTCCAGTTTGCTACTGATGCCCAGGCCCTGTGAGATCAGCCCAGAGCCTCTGAGAGCTTCTCTGTCTCCCACCATCCCCCTCTGTTCTCTTCACACATGACACACATCTCTCCCTGCTGCTTCCTGGAACGAAGGCCTGTGTGGCCTCCTTCACTCTTTCCAAGGCATTCTAGTCAAAATGCTACCCCTTACATGCTTGTATCATATTCTGTTGGTTTGCCTCTGTAACATAGGTAATCATCTTATATATTATATATTTTATTATTTTGTTATTTTGACTATCAACCCTGCTAAAATATAAGCTCTATGAGTCAAGGGATTTTTTGCTTCTAATACCTAGGACAGGTATGCAGTGAGGACTTGATTTTCATTGGATGAATTAATAAATCCATGACATCTGATGATAAAATTCTTGAAAACAGATTCTGAGTCTAATTTCTTTTGTTTCTTCAGGGTCTAGTACCAGAGATTGATATGTGCCTGTAGAAGGAGTAAATGAAAGACTGGTCTCATATTTATGTTTACCACCAGGGGATGAGGAGGGAAGGCTGGAGAACAAGGCCTCACAAAAGTTCTGTGAAGCATCTCAGGAAACCATGCTCCAGCCTTCAGAGTAGCCAAGAGGATTGCTTTTAACCCTGACTCAAAAGCACCTCCTGGGCAAGACTGACTTCAGGAAAGCACACTTAGAAACTTATTGACACAGTAACTTTGGGGTCAGGTCATGATAAAATCCTCCCTAAAAAGTATTCAGTTTAGGGAAAATTTTCACATCATGCCTAGTGTCTGGCTTTGGCTAGGTAATTAGGAGCTGTAGTCATGTTCTGGGTCACTTTTGTTATCAGCTTTGAGAAAGCTATATTTATGATCACCACCTGGGCAAAGCATATGAGTGTTTTTTGTTTTTTGGATTTTTTTTTTGTAGAACTGCTAGAACTGTATTATTTTGCAAGGATGCCCTCAATTTAGTACAACTCATTAATCTCCAGAATTTCCCTGTGCAGGATTTCTTCCTGACTGAAGGATCACAGGACTTGAATGTTATTTCATTCTCTCAACACTAAACTGTCTCTTCTGCTTCCAACTGGTCGCTAAGATTTCAGAAACTCTCCTTTGCTAGAAAATAGAAGCAGATAGAGTACATCTTGATACTGCCTGTTAAGACAAGAGTTGACCCAAAGGAATCCTTCAGAGAAAACAGAAAACTTCTCTACATCGGCCATCCTCTATTAGAGAGCTACTTTCCACCCATCCATCTCTGTAGGTAGCACCACACTGTCCCCTTCCACCTGCTAATTACCTCCCTGAACTTCTCACTGCCTATTGCCTACTCAAGCAACTGCAAGATAGCTGCCTGCAAAGTCACCAGCAAACTCTGGAACACAGAAATGGTGAAGGCACCTTCTTACCACCTGCTCCTCTCTGGGTTAAGGTAAAAAAAATCACTTGACACCATGGGAGTGCACTGGGTCCCCTCCATGCAGACTCTTATCTGGGAGTGCTCAACTCCAAGCTGCTTTTATGATAAAGAAATTTCAGAGACCTTCAAAGTCATATCCACTCCCTGCAGAAAGAAGCTCACCTGCCTCCCAATTGCAGGTCTCCCCACTGTTGTAATATTCTAGTGGACACTGATTGTCTGCAGAGGAGAACTTGCTGATCTGTCTTTAAGGTAACCCTTCTCTTCATTATTCACTTTCAGAGAAAAAAAAATTAAGTCCATCACACAACAATCCTTTTAAATATCTAGTGGCAACATTATAAACAAAAGAGGAATTCTGCTCCGAGAGCAAGTCTGAGTGTAGGTTCTGTTAAATGCTTTGTGGCCCTAGGCACTTTATTTATAGTATTTTGAATCTCAATGCTCACATCAATAAAATGGGATGGGGGCAATAGTCTATTCTATTCTTTCTTTCATTCATTCTTTCATTCAGGAAATATTTATTGAGTTCCTATTAGAAGGTAGACTCTATACTTGGTTATTGATAATAATGATTTCTATCAATTACTAAATAATTACTATGTGCCAATCACTGTTTCTTATGAGTGTTTTTACTTCGTCAACTCATCTAATTCTTACTAGATCCTTGTTAATGATAGTACAACTATTTCCTTCTTCACCTATTTCACAGGTGAGTAAACTGAGGCATAGGATGAAGTAATTTTCTTAAGATCAAGCAGATAGACAGTGAAGCAGGAATTTGAACTCATGTTGTTGACTCCAGAGGCCAAGTTCTTCTGTGACCACTCAACCATGCAACCTTCTAGATATTAGGTACATAACAGTGGAGAAAACATGGAGTTCTCGGTCTAGTAAGGTAAAGAGGCATTTAACACATCACAATAGAAGCAAACTGAGGTGAGTATTTTGAAGGAAAGAATTGTGAAGGTACTTAAAAGTGGCTCCTGTCCCATTCTGCCCTGAGGAATTCCCTCTTGTTCTGAAATCTGCAGGCTGAGATGAATTAATTTGTTAGAAGAGGTGAGGGTGGAGAGCATTTGCAGTAATGAAACCAGCACATGCAAAGGCCCCTAGTAAAAGCGGGAATGATGCTGGAGGCATCGAGGAAGGTAGAGGGCATGGGATATAAAGACTAATCAAGGGAGTGGACCGTGGGCTAGGATGAGTTGGAAAAATGGACAAAGGCCATCAACTTAGGTCCTAATATGCCTTGTAAACATTTTTTGTCACACACACACAAAAATGGAAATCTATTGAAGAGTTTAAGAAGGAGGCTTGATATAATCAGATGTCTGTGTTGAAAATACCATGCCTTTAACAAGTCACAAACTGGCTAAATATGAAAATATTTTCAGAAGTTCTGCAGCACTGCAATACAGGTGACTGTAATTAAAGCAGGTCTGAGTCACTCTTCTTTTTGTGATTCTGCATCAGCCTAGTGTCACCTTGGACATTCTGAGATTGTCTCCTTCCTGGCAAATTTGATACAAAGAATAAAGTCCCACAAGCAAGGTGGGACTCGCAGGGTATCAGCAAATCAACATGGTGACAAGGATATTCTTTTTATTGAAATCTGCAGAGCTTACACTTCCTGCATCAGTCAACACCTCTAACAGTATGTAAGTGGTATCAGCTCAACTCTACCCAATAGATATTAGTGGTTGGTCAGATCACTTTAATTAATACTGCAGTTCTGTATGAAGAGTGACCAGGATGGAATAATTCTGGTTGTAGAGGGGACGTGAAAACCTTAGAACTGAAGATGTTGTCAGCTGAGTAATGAATACTGATTAGAAACAAATTCTTCCTGATTAACCAGGATCAACCCCCAGGACAATTCTTTATCAAAGAACTGGCATAAAATAACTAAAATACATAATTAGAGATTTCAATGCATCTTTGCTACAGAAGGAAGGAGATAGCAATTAATTTCGAATCTACAGCCTTACGATGATCAAACTCAAAATAATCTTTTAGATGCACAGAAAACTTTGAAGAGAGTAAGTGACTCATTGGTATCCTAAGGGCAGGGGTCAAGGTCACCTACCGTGTACCTAAATAGCTGATGCCCCCGAGGGGCTCCTTGACTTAGGGACTACCTGTGATAACAGAATACAGTGAGGAGCACTGCTCGAGTCTGTGCTTCTATGCTGCTCCCTGGATTCTTCTCCTTCCCAACTGACCTCCTTTGGCCACTCTTTCTTCATGGAGAGAAGACCCTGGGGCATCCCTTTGCACCCTGTGCCAATCTCAATGGCTCTGACCTTGGGCTTTGACATCATCCACCACAGGGCAAGGGGTCTTCACGATCACGTCGCTTGGCCTGGAACGCCGTCCCGTGTTGTCCACTCCCCAAAGGGTGAACCTGGCAGGGAGATCAGAGGGGATCATTACCAAAGACAGCATGGGTAGTGGCCCAGCTTTGCCTGGATAGACAAACCATAACCCTGGCTGCTCTTGTCACCTTGAGACACCCATAATGTCACCACTTGGGTCAGAAAGCATGCAGCCTGGTACCTCTTCCTGCTTCCCGTGAGCTCGGGTGAAAATCTGCTGAATTGGAGGTGGAAAGTATCATGGTGTGGGGCACTGGCTCCCCACATGGGGTCCCCAGATCCACAGCCTCAGCATCGCTGGGCAAAGTGTGAGCACTGAAAAGTCTCAGGCCCTACTCCAGACCTATGAGTGAGAACTGGGACTAGAAACCTGTGCTCAGCCAAGTCTTCTGGGTGATTTGCTTTTTCCCTTTTCCTTTTTATGTTTTTGTTTTGTTTTTGAGAAAAGATCTCACTATGTCGTCCAGGCTGATCTCAAACTTTTGGGCCTCATGTGATCCTCCTGCTCAACCTCCCAAGCAGCTGGGACTACAAGTGTACGCCACCATGCCCAGCTGCCTTCCAGATAATTCTGATGCCAGTTTAATTCTGACAACCACTGAGTGAGGAAAGAGTATATATCTTTGGAAACAGTTGGCCAGAACTTGGGTTTGAGGCCATGTGGAGTTTCAGTCACTCCTACAAGCCTTACTTTCCCTTATCTGTGAAATGGGGATGATATTAAGTCATCGAGAGGTTGAAATGAGGTGAGACCTGGGGTGTCAATCACATGATGAAACTGAACACATCATATTTGTTCTTTTCTGTTCTGTCCTATGCTCAACCCTTACCTTTGTGCAAAGGACTGAGCACAATTTTACTCTTTAAAGTCAGAAATGAAACAGACAGAGTAGAGGTTCATTCTCCACAGTCAGCTTCCTCTGTTCCACTGAGCCGCTGCCCACTAAGGAATAGGAATCCAGCAAGAAATGCTATGATCCCTGAGCAGCTTAACACACAGTGCCCGGGGAACCCCAGAAAGAACACCGAAGACCTGGCTATCAAAGGCCAAAGGGAAAATTTCCTCTTTGGGAAAATTCCATCCCTTGAGTGATGGAGCTGGATGGAGATGAAAGAGAAATTCCAGGATCTGCTACTCAGAGAGGAATTCAAACATCACCGTGAAAACAAGCTCTAGTGTCTGCCCAGGGTCTCTGATAAGTAGTCTAGCCAGGCTGGTGGAAATCATATAACACTGCTTTCTTTGCCCCTTTACTTTTTGCTGTGTTGCCACAGGAGGCTGCATGGCTTGGCAAATATAATTTCAAGCAAAAAGAAGACAGCTATCTCTCAAGATAGAGTGGCCTGGGTACGTGTCAGCTAAGGCAGAAACTGTAGGACTGGAGAAATAGAAAGAAAGAGAAATTAACTTACAACTCTTCCAAGAAATGTGTTCCTCTGGGCAAAGAAAAGACAACCTCCTGTCCATCATCCCTTCCCAACAATAAAGTCAGTAAATGGTCAGAGTGAGAATCTTTGTACCCTGAGAAGTCATCTCTCCTCCTTCTGCCTTGACAACCCCATGCTGGCATCAAAGGGACTCATACAGGCAAGCTCCACCCTGGACTGGTGGGACCTAGAACGTGATGACCTCCCAGGATGGCAGCCCAGGCCACAATGAGTAGATCCCTAAGGGACTCCCCTATCCTCTGTGCCAATCAGGACTGAGTGCTCAGCTTACCTTTCCCATCTGCACACGTAGGCTCCGGTCATTCCTCTGGCTTCTGCTTCATGCCCTGCTCCTGAGTTCTGACCAATAATCTCACCTAGCACTAAACCCCACCCTGACCTTGATCCAAAACCTAGGGTCCTGCCACCCTTCTCCTCTTACTATTTTTCCCCTTGCCATCAACCCCATACAGCTTCGAAGGACTGATCTGCCTCTGCCCCTAGCACTGGCACCCATGGCCTTTCTTCTCCTTTGGCCCTACATATTTCAACTTCTTGATCCTATTTCTGGAATTAGGACTGAGGCCAACAAACTCAGAGGCTCGTATATCTGAGTGGACGTGAGTCCATCTTCACTGCAGAGTTTTAGCCTCGGAGCAGGTAGAATTCTCTTCCCCGCCTCCTTACCCAGCCCACTTTTAGCTTAGGTATTCAGGGGCAAGGTGGACTGAAGACTTGCACCTCATGGCCTTGGATCCCCATGCAGAACAGTTTCCTGTCTCCCACATAGAAATCAGGGTGGAATCCATTCCCAGCTCACCCCCAAGCTTGCCCCACTCCCTGGCCAGTTCTGCTTTGTTATGTCTGCTATAAGTTCCGTTGTATGGAAAGCCAGAAAGCCCAAGGACTCGATGTGTACAAACCATTGTAGGACTGTCCTCCGGGGCTTTGAGTGAGCCTCCTTCTCCCCCAGCAGATCCTGATCCGGGCCCTTTTTGTGGCCAAAGTCCACTTCTTCCTGGAAGTGGGAGGCTTGAGCTTTGATGCAGACTCTGCCCTGAGCCAGGTCCAGCAGTTGTTTTCCTCAGACCTGGGAGATATGAAGCCCTGCTCTTCCCCAGATAATGCTGCAGGGCTGGCATGGTCACAGGCTAGGGCAAGAGCCTGGCCCTGTGCCCCAGTGCTCACGGTCAGGCTCTCCTGTTTCCATCAGCGCTGCCCTCCCTGCTTGAATCAGTCCTGGGCTCTTCAGCTGAGGTCAGCCTGCCTCCTGATCATCTCCTGTAGGTCTGGTCTTGCCTAATCTTCTCCTGTTCACCTCCCAGGGCTCTGAGTGTGGCCTTGGAACTCCAGGTCCGGGCAGCAGTCTGGCTGTCCACTGAGAGCATGGTGGCACCTGCCAGTGCACTGCAGGCCCCTGCCCTAGACTGCCTACAGCTGACCCCAGCCACCTATTGTAGCCCACCATCATTAAATCCTGGACCCTCGATTTCAAGTAGTTTCCCTGAGCTACAACAGGAAGTGTCTTAAATCTCAGGTATCAAATTGGCTGCCAGATGGAGTTAATTCCAACTCACCCTCAAGCTTGTCCCACTCCCCCAGGGCAACTCTGCTTCCTATCTGGTCTTGCTATAAACTCCAGCCAAACGGTATCAGATCCCGAGCTGGGACAAGTGTTTGTACGTATATTAATTTTCACATTACTCCTCAAGGCAATTAGTGTATGTCTTGGTTACTTTTCTCTCATTGCTGGGGCAAAATACCTGACACTCAAAATGAAGGAAGGAAAAGTTTATTTAGCTCACTATTTGTGGAGGTTTCAGTCCATAATCAGCTGGCTCCCAGGCAGGGTGGCATGGCTGAGGGGCAGCACTTCTAGGCAGAGCCAGCAAAAGCAGCAGGAGCAAAAGGGGGACAAAGCAACCTTGTTTTCCTCCCTCATATTTTTCACAGACCCTAGCCCCTTCCAGGGAGGTATAGCACTTACAAAATCTCCTTGCCCTCCTCTTCCACAGGATGAGGATAGTTACAAAGTAAGAACCTTGGCCCCCTGCTGAGTCTCTTGGTTAAACTTCTGAACTGCTCAAGTTGACAATGTATCAACCATAGCAGTATAAAATTAAGATTCTAAGCGCTAAACTATTTTTACTACCATATTTTAATCTGAAGCAGATATTAGGAAAGGAAATGCAGATGGAGAGCCGAGAGGGAGCTTGACCCAAGGACTATCGCTCAGCATCCCAGCTCCCCCAGCCCCTCAAGGACACTAACAGAGCACCAGTTATTTAGTTAGTAAGGGACAAGAAGCACGTTACACATGCTCATGTGCAGGAATCCAGGAAGGGCTTCTCTGTTTATTGTCGGTATTACCGTTCCTGCCATTAAACACTCACAGGGCAGTGAGACAGTTAGCTGGAGTTACTGACAGAAGAGATAAGCACTGTTTCCAATCCAGAGGGCTCACGTGTTAAACACATTCACTACTTCGTCCAAAGCTTCTGGGCTCCTTCCATTGCTGCTCGCCTGGGACATTTCAGTGCGTAGTTAGAGACGTGGTGATGACACTGACGGGAGCGTGTGCACGCGAGTCTACGGAGACTAACTTGGCTCCAGGGAAAGGTTTTGAAGGTCTGGGACTTAATGTGCGTGGAGGACTGGGAGGCTCCTGCTGTCTAGGTCTGGCTGCACTGCCTACTACTTTCCTGCTTTCCCCTTCCAACTCTGGTGTTTTCTGCTGATCCCTCTGATTCAGCTACCATTTTCTAAATTATCTGTGTGCTGTCACAGGCCCAGGAAGGTGTGGGCCCCCTTGGGAGCAGGTGTTGTGAGAGGGGACAGTGGACTACAAGACCATGGTCACTCACCTTCCCACCCTGAAAACAAAGAGGCTGAACCACACACACTTTAAAACCCCTTTCAATGAAAGGGATCCTTTGTGGTGTTTGCCTTATGGACCCTTCTCAAAACAAAGTTTTTTAAGCATGAATTAAGTATATCAGATGACAAAGGAAACTAGCTGAAAATTAGTTTTACCTGCATGACACCAGTGAAAAGCCAGTGCTGTGTGTTAATATGACATAATAAGATCATGTGACTAGATCCTCACAGTAACCTGGAGTAAGACACGGTGCGTTACAAGCCTTGATTCAATTCCTAACAATTGACAACCCCTCCCCTCCAAAAAAAACACCTAGCTGTATGGTTTTGGGGAAGTTGCTCTGCTTTGCTGAGCCTCAGTTTCCTCAACTATAAAATAAGATCAGTAACTCCAATCCCCCAGGGTCAGCCAGGATTTCCAGACACATTTAACAAAGGATACCACACAGTCAGCTCTCCACAAGTGACTAGAAAACTGTGCTTCCAAGTTTAAGGGATTTAACAGATACTTGGTGCTTAGGCACAAAACAGAGCTTGGGGCCATTCATCCTCAACTCTTAATCCTGGTCTGTGTCCCGGTACGAGGAGCAGAAGTGCAGGTCTCCCTGGATCCTTCACAAAGGGTAACTAGTCCGGCTGCCCACCTCACTCTCTTCCTGTGATCTCTATTGCCACCTGGTGGACATTGGCCGTTTCTACCTTAGTCCTCGGCATCTCTAACTTCAAAAATCAACACTGGCAGAAAAGTTTCTGTTTTACAGCACAATGAAGGCGAGCACCAGATCACCAGGGAGAGTGGGAGAAGGTATTGATCTCCAGTCTTTGATTAAGAAACTACACCTAATTCAAACCAATAAGAGGAGAGTTCCAGACTCCTAAAGAAACTGTGCCAATCACTCACTGAACTCTGAAATTCCTAATTGACAGTTGTGACTAGTGACAGGAATTACTGAGGCCTTATTGTAAACAATAATACAAGTTTAATTGAGTTTGAGATGTTTTATATCAGGTTGGTGGGCTGCATTCCCAAATCCTGTTCCTTCCCCTGTCTGGCTGTCCCCCTCTCCAGAAGTGCCGCCGTTGCCCAACATTGAAAGAGTTGTGAGGATCGTGGGGTCGTCACACACACTGCAGACCACATTCCTCGATCTTCATATGATCTTCTATATCTATGCACGCCCGTCCAGGCCTCTAGAATGTCACTTGTCTTGATGTATTTCACTTTGTCGCGCACAGGCTCTCCTTACAGCCCTTATCCTGCACAGAAGGTCCTGAGCCAGAACATCAAAGTTCATCGCAATCAATGCCACTCAAAATTTTAGTGCTTTTCATCTTTGAACTCTGTGACTGTGGAAATGGAAATGATTTATCCTGGAAACCTTGACGCTATTCCTGTGACCTCATCTGTAAACTGTCAAATGTTTTTCTTACTGATGAGGTCAAAAGGCCCCAGAACTGCATCACTCTGTATTCTGCTTTCACCCTCAGATTTTTCCATTGTGACTTAGATTCTATCACTCTCTTTTCCTTTGGCATATGCTTCGCAAGTATTTTACAATTGTTCCTGGAGCAGACAGAGAGATGGGGAAGAGTCCACAGAGACGATGGGGCTGTTCCAAGTGCCATGATATAATTCACGACATTTTCTTTGAAGAAAAATGCTGACCAGGTCTAAACTCAATAAATTATTCCAGTGTCCCTGGAGCTAGCTTTCTAAAGCACAATTCTTGGTCTTCTAATCCTTTCCCCCTGAAAAAAATTTTTTTTCAGAGTATCCACTGACAAACAGCATTTACTCTATTCTCCTCATTTTCTTCCACTGCCTTTTACTGTCCATTTGCTTCAGCCCTACTTACCTTCAACCCTCCTCATCTTTGTTCTTGCTGTTGCAGAACCTGATTTGTCTGTTTTTTGTATTACTCTAGCATTTGAAATTCTGCACAACCTAGTTCAGAAGACATTCACTCTGCTTAAAGTTAATCCTTTCTTTTTGATGCTTCAACACGTTTCTTGCTCTTCTAACATTTACTCTGTCTAATGTTAAAATTCATTGTTTATATGTTTTACTTGCATGTTGCAAATTTTTTTGCAAAGTTTTGAGAGACAGGGCTGTTATCTTTCGAGATCCTACCCACTTGAAGGCCTAAGCACTCACAAAGTTTCTTTATAAAGGCAACGGGGGAAGACTTCAGAAACTTAATATATTTTGCCAACTCCCTAAAGGGACTCAAGTGGAAAAAGAGAAGCAGCGAAGAGTCTTGGGTCTTTCACGCTAAGGAAACGTGTGTGCTACTCACATGTAAATGGTGTCAGGTTCCAGGCATCGAATGATGAGTGAGATGGTGGTGAGCTGTTTGTCTGGCACCTGCGATGGCATGGCACAAGGAGACTTAGCTCCAGAGATGATGTCATCCACAAAGCTCAGGACCGTTTCTGCCAGAGGGGAAGGAATAGGAAAGGGGTGAGAGAGAGTGTTGGCCAAGCAAGCAGAAGATGGAACCAACTCAGTGAGCACTCACTCCAACTGTTTGGTGGCCAGGCTTCTTAAATTCTTCATAGAGAAAGGATACCTGGAAGGAATGGTCTTTTCTGGCTGTTTCACATTAACCAATCAATTTAAAGCTATTCTTCTGGAGTTAGTTCATAAACAGCTAAGGCAAGATACCCACACCACATCTGTGCACTCTTTCATGAAATGCTCTTGGCATGGACAGAGAGCAGCTATTGTGGTTGAAGGTCATTGCCATGCTTAGCAGTGTCTATGCTCACCAGGAAGAGCTTCGAAAGAAGCAGGAGACAGCTTTCCATGCCTCAAGACAGCTGCATGTGTCTCCGCAGCACAGCAACAGGTCCACCAAACACTACTGTCACCAACCTGCTGGGGAGCAGATCTCCTATGTAAGTTTTAGGAATGATTTGTGTTGGCCTTTCCATGCACGTAGACTATAAGTCACGGAATACTTCTCATGGTGTGTTTTCCACTTCTTTAAAACTTCCCTTTCCTAGCTGGGCCTGACAAAAGCTGAGTTTGCTTTGGGACAAGACATGGAGCAAGCACATCTGTTTGCACAGGCTTTTGCCTGGAGGGAGTTATTAGCAAAGGAATTTTTTTTTTTTGTAATCATGGCAGTGGTTAGCAGAGAATTGTTTCCTAATTGTGGGCTAGGATAACTAGTGTAGTGCACTGTTGTTGCTTTGTGAGTGTGCCTAGAGGCAATGAAATGGACACCTCTTTTATAAACAAAAAGAAAAGCAAAAATCAAAACAAGATTTTGTCAGATGCTCATCATGCAAAAACTCTTAAGTACACAAGATGGCTACTGCTTGATAGAGACAAGAGCTGCTTCCTCCCCTACTCCTACTGTCTTGCTCTGGGGCAAAGTGCTGAGGCAGGGCATTTTTCTTTTGTTTTATTTCTGCCACTATGGGTCAACAAAAGCCCCGGAAGTGGGGCTGGCTCACCTGTCTCCACTTTGGAGTGGTCCATCCTGTCAGTGACCTTCTCTTGACGGATGAGGTAATCTACTATCTGCACCCCAATTGGTGGCTCTGAGTGTTCCCACTCCAGGACCACAAGAGTGCTGCTGGGCTCATGAACCGTGGAGAGTCTCAGCCTGAATGAAGAAAGGAAGAGAAAGGAAAAGAGGACCCAGCTGATATCTCATTGGTCACTTCCCATCTTCCCAGTGGTTACACTGTAAACTCTTCTAAACAAACTCCTAAGATAATCTTTCCATGGGCCTGTTTTCTTCAGTAGGTAGTCACCAATGAGTTATATAGGTTTTAGATTTGTAAATGTCTGTTATAAATTATTTGTAAATAACAAATAATTATATAAAGAAGGATGAATGGGTGTCTGTGTGTTACATGAGTCAGGTGATAAGGTTTTGGGGGTAGTACTGCTTTATATGGCTTGAAGATACAATTTCTGGATTTTCTCTTAAGAAACATTGAGTCTGTGTGTGCAATGCCCATTATGAAGACCCATTGAAGTGGTGCTCAAGAGAACTTGCATTAATAAGGTCACAGTTAGCTCAGGTTCCAGAGAACACATCATCAGGGTCTTTGCCCATCGCCACTTTCCCTCTTGCTGTGGAAACTAACACACCTTCCTCCCTACGCCATTGGCTGACCCTTAGAATAGGCTCTCTTTGGGAGTGATGTCCACTGGGGGCTTTACTGGGAAGCAGAAAGTTGGCCACGTGTCCTGCTCTCCTTGAACCATGTCCTGTGTCTGTTTGCCCAGGTTCTGGTTTCAATTTCTGTCTTTTCTCTTGGATTTCTATGAATATCCTGGTTCCTTATTCTGGTCTCTGCTTGTTTTTCTCAATTCATAATCGCTTCACTCTTGACAAGCTGTCCATTTTGACTACAATTTTGCCTTGCAATCTCATAACTCTCTGTGGCTTGTAGAGACTCAGTAATTATTGTTGACATTCACTGGTGTTCATCTCCCAGTTGTTCAAATGGTTTCAATTCACTGCCTTGTTCTGACTTCTTGTATGTGGCTCGGGTTTCCCTCTTGCTTCCAATTCCCTGTTTCTTCCTAGACCACTGGATTCTGAGGATTTTCCCAGTTACCGATCCCCGGCCTCTCTCCCTTACAAGTATGCCTTGGCTCTTGCATCCCACAACCATTCACCATCCTGGCTCCACTCCTCTCCTCTGAGCTCACAGGTGCCTCTCGCTGGTCTTGAGGATCACTGGGCAAGATACTATGGAAAGATTGCCTCAGACCATCTGCAATGTTTAATTTTAATTCAGTAAATATTTATGAAGTGCCCAGTACTTGTAAGGATTACTAGACGCTAGGAATCAGTGTACACAGCCCAGTCCAGCCCCAGAACCACAACCATTGTACTTGTGATAAGAATTTCAACAAGAAATCATGGGACACCGTGGGAGAAATAGTAAGGCATTCAACTAGTGGGGAAATGATGAAAAGCACATGTTCTTCTGCTAGTGGCTACTACTGTGAAGGAGTCCATAGCTTGCATATGACATTAAGATGGCATAGATCCAAAACAGGGCGGATATTGACAAATTCATTAATTAGAGTCATATGCAGAATGCTATTTTGAAGAAAAGGTATTAGGAAGCTTAAGTTAGTAACTAAGCCTTCTGAGAACTCAAATCTTGTGAAAATATGGACCACAGTCAGCTCCTACTGAGAAATAAAGCTGTGTATGACATACAGGACTAATGTAAAATTACATTGCATTTCTCTTTTCAACTACTAGTTAAAATGCAAGAATTTAAGGTCTGTTGCTGAAAAAAGTATTGAGCATTAACCAAAAAGGTGAAGTCTTTAATAGACATTTCCTCTTTATGATACTTTAGCCTAACTTGATGGGCAGCTGTGGCATTTAATACATATGGAATAGACAAGAAATCAGCCCAGGGACACAGGGCTGGAGTTTGTGTCTATCTGATAACGTTCAGTGGCTTCAGTATTACCTTTCAAAGGTAACTTTCTTAACTGGGAAATCACCAGATTCTCCTACTTGGCTCCCTTTCTACTAAATTAAATGACTTTTGCCATGCGTTTTCTTTGCCTTACCAGCCTATGGGGTCATGCTCCACCAGCTTTTCCTACCTCTATCACCATGGAAAAAATATTCAATCCATTCGGACCCATTCCTTGTTTATTAACTAGATGGGGTATGATAATAGTAGCTAACTATTCCACACAGTGTCAGTACCCAGTAAGTGTCCAGTAAATGATAGTATTGCTGGCCTAGTTAAGCTCTCACTATAGGTCTCTAACTTCCTCCATTGCAATGGCAATGTTATCTTCTAGCCTCGATGTCTTGCTGTTTTGCACCTTCAAGGAGACGTGCGTGTGTTACCTCCTTCATGAAGCCTTCACCATTGCCTGCATTCAGACCCAAGCAACCCCTCTTTTCAGTTTATGGAAATGTTTATAACTCCTGCCACACTATTTCTCTTACTGTAACAATTTGTGTCCTGCCTCCCCTATAGATAGAAACCTCCTCGAAGGCAGGTATTGTGCCATGTTCTGCTTTCTGATCCATGTCTGGTTTATTGGGTAGGCCCTACTTTTTTTTCAAAATGAGGCTGAGGCAGACATGCAAGAGAGAGGAGGAAAAAGGGAACCATACACAGGCTGTGGCAGAGGTGCACAGGTGGGGAGTCCATCAGCTCCAAATGCAGTGGAGTCGCATCGACACCAGTCCTCGATGACATCGCCAGTCCCTGAGCACCAGAGAGAGCTCATGGTGGCCTCCTGCAAGAGCTGCATGGAAGGGAAAAGAGTGAGTGTGTGGAAGCCAGGACTGGGTCATCAGAAACAACAGACTGACTGCCAAGGTTCTGCATGGTCCTCCATTACTTCCAGACAGCGGGTTGCAATAATACTTTACTATGTTTTGGTCTGAAATTATTATCCCAGGAGATGGTTCCTGGAGATCCTAAGCCCTATACAACTTGTGGGGGCTCCCTTTTCTTTCAGCACAATGGTTCACAGTTATCACCCTGGAAACAGCCACCTTACATCTTTTCTCTCCCTCATCTTGCCCTCTGTCATGTTGCACCCTTGGCTCCAGGAACCATGCGCTCTTTACCATGCATCTCTGGATGGCCTGGCTTCACCACTCCTCCCTCTGCCAGAGGCGCTTTGCCCTTCCTCGAGTGCCTCTTTGCACATCCTTATTTGCCCTAGTGTTTCATTCACGTTCCTTTAACATCCCTTACAACACACTTATCTAGGCACTTCTGTTTTGGGTTGAGAGTAGGCAGCAGGCACCTGTTTCTTAGCAGACCATTAATATGCGAAGTTGTGTGTGAAAAAGGCTAAGAGCTGTGTCCTGGATCAGTCCTCCCTGGGCGAAAATGTCTGTTTTGTCAATCAGTTCCGTGTGACCTTGGACAAGTTACATAAACTCAGTTTCCTCAATGATAAAATAGGATAAAAATAGTACTTTCCTAATAAAGGTGCTGGGCAAACTAAATAAAATAATGTATACATAATACTTGTTATATAAGAGTCATCAATAAATGATAGCAATTATTTTTATCATTGAATGACAATGTTGAGTTTTATGTAGAACTTTTAACTACCACAGAGCCTAGCACAATTCTTTACATGAGTAGCTTCGTGGAGATGCTTACTACTAAGTAAAAGGACAAAACTGGACCACTATGGAATAGAATTGTGACAAGGGCAAGTCCCTGATGGGATGCGGGTCCTTTGGTGGGGATTTTTTTCCTCAGTCCAGGTCAGGGTAAGGGCAGCAGTTCCAAGCTTGCCAAGCTCAGAGAGAACCTTCTCTCCACATCATACTATGCGTGCAGCCTTGGCTTTTCCTCCTCGCTAGTTTCCACTCTCACCACAACCTAACTGGTAAATTAAAGAAATGAAACCAATCTGTTCTGGAAAAATTCACACCAAAACATTTGAGGAAAAGAAAAAAGAGAAGAGAGAGAAAAGGAAAGAAGAGGTGAGGGGGAGAGGAGGGGAGGCGAAAGGGAAGGGAAGGGAAAGGAAGGGAAGGGGAGGAAATGAGAATGAAAGGGAGGGAGGGACAGAGGGACAGAAAAGAAAAGAGATAACTCTACAAAATTTCAAATATCTGAACCCAAACCCAGCATCCTATGTTCTATGCCTTCAGAGCTTAGCAAAGACCAGTGACAGTGAAACTTTTAGAGATCGAGTGCCAAATTGAAACCTAAAATCCACTTATTTTCACAATGTACCAGCACTGCAATTAAACCTGAATACTGAGGTTTTAGTTTAGAAAAAGCAAGTCTACATTAACATCTTTTGTTTTAAAAGAAAAATACAGTAACATGTATGCCATAGATTCACCACCACAGGCACAGACCGTCTTCGGTTAGGATTGTTGGAATAAGTGTCTGTACCCTTTCTTCTCCGTAGACTGAGAGCCTATAGGAAGCAAGAACTACTTTCTGATTCTATCATTTGCATGGACTTTATAATCCCTAAGTCCCTTTCAGAAGCTAATACTCTGATAGATGGCTGTCATAGTCTTCCAGGGGAGCACTCCAAGACTCAAAGAAGTTAGGTAACTTTCTCAGGCTCACGGGGTGTTGAACAGGTAGTTCTAGGACCTGCATTCAAGGTATCTCCCCTGGCATCTCAGGTTCTTTCCATCGAGCGCACTGAACTAAGGTGTCCACCAGCGAGGTGTTCACTAGGTGCCTCGTCTGACTGAACTCAAATCAAGAGGTGCGTGAGGAAAACAAACTGTCTTTGAGAAACATAGAATAAAAAAGGAATAATGACTGCTGCCTGATAGAGTCTTTAATCAACTGTAATTTGCTAATCACCTATCAAGGGACCACGTCTTGTGCTTGGCATTACAGTGGTATACAAACATAATTGTACACTTATGGCCCTTGTCTACATAAATCAGATAACAAACAAGCAAACTAAAGTCACAGAACTATCCAAGTAACCACAGCTGTGGTAAGGACTCCTAAGGAAAGGTCGGGCACCACTAATGCACATGGCAGCGAGAGCAAAAGGGAAGGGCTGGATGATCTCACTGAAGGATGTGGAAAGGTCTCCATAAAGAGGTGACATTTTTATCACCTCTCCATGAAGAGGTGAGGGATAGATCAAAAGTTATCTGGCCACTAAAGTTGGGATACTGTTGCAGGGAGCATATATATATATTAAAAAGACTGGTCTGGAGAAAAGTTGACTTCTATAATCAACTGAAAAAGATGAGTCTGCCAGTAAAGAAAGGGAGAAAGTGACCCTAGTGTAAGAAACTGACTCAATAAGATACAAAATTCCTGATAAATATGGAGAAAAGGTTCTGAAGTCCAATGGTGCTTTTATTCTTTGATTTGATTGATTTAAGTCCCTTTCCTACTATTTGATTGCAATATGTGAGAAGATAGGAACAGCTCTTTTGAAAAATGAGACACTACAGTAGCCATTGCTGGTTTCTTGTTGTCCAACTTGAAGGCCTGTAATGCTCTTTTGTTTTATCTGGTTTTATATTACTTTGTTTTGTTTGAGGTTATTATCTGTAAATATATGAACAACCATTTTGAAGAAAGCAAGAGACACTAGGGTAACCATTGTTAATCTCCTGTTGTTATGTTTTGAAAACCTGTATAGCTTGCAGTGTTCTGTTCTGAAATGCTATATTATGTTTGACTCTATTCTGTTTTCTTTTGCTTTGTTTTGTTCTATTCTCTTTAAAATAAAAAAAAAGAAAGAAAGGGAGAAAGTGAGAGATGGGGGCAGGGTGAAGAGCTGTTCCGCAAGTGAGGGGAGGGTAGCATGGGATTATAACAGGCATCTTGGGCCAAGGAAAGGGGAAGCCACATTTCAAGAACAAAGTAAGACATTAAAGGGTTTTGAACTTGGGAGCGACAAGATCCAATTTTCAAACCAAAGGGGACTGTGGAGAAATATATATCACTACAAACATCTTAAATGATGCTTCTTCAAAAGGCTTAGCTTTCTAACTTTCATTCACAACACTCCCTGAGAGCTTCAACTTTCTCCATCCTGAGCTAAAGTTAACTGTGAATGATGGCTGAACAATCAAGAAGAAATCTCTTTACAAAGGAAAAGAAAGGAAAATTGTATGTTTCTTAGTACCTTCAATGTGCCACATATTGCATAGGGAATCTATATTTGTTATCAAATTTAATCCTAAACCTGAGAAAGAAATAGAACTTCCCATTTTTTTATTACGTTTAAGGCAAGTAGCCAAACTTTCAACTCAGTTCATCTATCCATTAATTTATCCATTTATTCATCCATCAATCATTTACCCAGCAGAGCACCAGGTGCTAGGCATTCTGTAGAAGAGAAAGCATTTCTCATAGCCTAGAGAGGAGTAAATAACTGCAAACAGTTCTAACAGTAGGCGCTGTATGTTTTAGAAGACAACTGTATATGTAGAATAGGAATTGCTTGGAGAAATACCTGAGCTGGACTAGAAGAATAAGGGAGAGCTTTTGATAGTGGGTTGTGTTTGACCTGAAGCTTGACATAACAATAGGAGTTGCCTGTGGCAGAAATGTGGGAGAGGACGTCCTCTTTGGGCCAGAGAGTTGGACATCTGAAGGGACAGATGCATGAGAAAAAATAAGTTGTATTTGCAGAGTGTTATAGTTTAGATCTAAAATATCCCCTGAGAGTCTCATGTGTTCAGAGGGGGGATTTGAGGGAATAATTGGATAGTGGGGGTGCTATAGTCATCAGTGGATCAATCCAATGATGAGTGCATAGCTGAATTATGGAGGTAGGGCCTAGTTGGAAGAGGCAGTCTGAGAGAACAACCTGGATGGGTGTATTCTTGCCTCTGCCTCCTTCTTTCTCTATTTCTTGGCTGCCATGTGATTAGCAGCTATGCTTCCCTATGCCTCTGTCACACCAATTCTGCCTTGGAGCCAGCTAGCCATGGACTGAACCCACCCAACTGTGAGCCAAAATGAACCTCTCATCCTTTAAATTGTAGGTGAGGGTATTTATGCCAGTGATTGGAAAATAAAGTATAAGACATAAAGCAGTAACAATCTAATCATATAAGTGAAGGCAAATTGGATCATGAACTGTCTTATAATGATGCACTCCAAACTCTTGATTGTATTCAATCTGTGCAGCCATTAAATTACTTTGATATAATATAGTCAGAAGTCCATATCAGACAATAACTGTGGGATGCTGGTAATAGGGCTACTATAACAAGATGTAAGCCTGATATCACTGTGGTTATGTAGTTAGGTAGTTAGACTGTGATAAGAGTCTCATAGAAAGAAGATGGTTCAAGAGATATTTGTTGTTCTTCATGATGGGATAGAGGGTGGGCACGACAAGGAAATTCTAGGAAGTACCTGTTATGATTTCTGTCTGGATGTCCCCTGAAACCTCATATGGTCATGAAGGGTGGGCTTTTCAGAGGCAGCTAAATTTAGAGTTTGTGATTGGTTCATTTCCTAGTGCTGGGATTGGGGGTGTGAGTGCTGCACCCATCCTAGGGTGGGTAGTCTGCAGACAACATAAGGGAGGAAAACACGCTTGCTCCTCCTGCTTTGCTCTTGTTGCTTTTTTTGTCTTCCACGCCATGGAGGACAACATGTTGCCCCTATGCCACACCACCCTGCCTTGGAACCAACTGATTATGAGCTGGAACCTCTACAAGCTGTGAGCTAAATCAACCTTTCCTCCTTTAACCTTAGGTGTCAGGTATTTTGTCTCAGAAATGAAAAAAGTTACTAAGACAGCATCCCTAGTCTCCAGTATAGGCAAATTCATGGACAGTGGTACCAATCACTGAAATGGGTACACAGACATTTAGATTTGGGGGTAAGAAATGGTGAACTTATGTTTGTCAGGTTGGTTAAGTGGGGGCAGCTACTTGTTTCTTTATCACAATGACAGATTAGACTGAAATATGGCATTGAAATTGATCTAGTTCAATAGAAGGAGGGCATTGAGACCACGGAAGCTTAGAAAATGATCCCAAAGATATGCATACAAAGAGGTAGACCTAACAACTGAGTTACTAATGCCATGATTGAGCATCCATCCATTTTTCCTTCAGCGCTGAACTGCTCTCCATTCTTAAGGAGAAAGGGTAAAATCAGAAGGGAAACCTGAGGAACAGGGGTGATAGAAATAGAATATCTCTTAAGGAAAAAGGCAAGGACAAAAAGCATGTGATGGGATCTGAGCTCCAACTAGGACCTCTCTGTCTCTGTGATTTGAAGCTAAAATGTTCAGAATTGCCTCCCCATCCGTCTCCAAAGTTCGGGGCAGAGAGAAAGGGAAGAGCTGATATTAGGCAGGTAAGGGATCAGCAAAGGGGTGGATGATGATAAACTCTGTGCACTATTTTCATTTTGCTTGAGATCTCCCTGCAGAAAGTAAGGATGCAGCCCTCCACTCCCACCAAGTACTATTTTGCAGTTTGCACACCCTGTTTCATAGAATTGTTTTGGTGGGCTCTTGGACACTCGGTCCCGGGACATGTGGCATGGGACATCTGGGTTATCAGCTGCAGCAGCCTTGAGGAAGACAAGGTGGAGTGGGAAAGGGGAGGACTGGCATGGGATTAAAGCCACGGCAACAGCTTAGGGTCTCCAGGCGACCACACCTCTCCACCCCCCTTCCTTTCAAGTCCCTCTGCAGTGGTCTCTGCTTTCCCTCTCCTCTGCCCCCAGCTGCCTCTATCAGATTCAAGAGAAATGTGGAGGCCCCAGGAACAATTTGTCTTTTCATTCCTGTGAAAAACCTTATTTTCAAACACTCAGTGATATCTCTATAGTAGAGGTTGGGAGGCGACAGAAACACACACGCCAGATCCCTCCTGTTGGTCTGAACAACACCTATGAAACAAGCTGTGACACACCAGGTGTCCCTTCCAAGAGAAACAGGAAAGCAATTATCACCCCACCTGGATGGGCACACCTCTCAGGTAAGCAGGCCCTGCTGCAGCTCTTGTTTTCTCTAGTCTTCATGTGGCTGTGCCTATGCTCTCCCAGGTCCTGCAGGAGGAGTGCCTTGTGGTTGTTGCTGCCTGTGTTGACTCACTCTGAAATCAGAATGTCCTAGAGGAGGCCAGAAGGCCAGGTCACTGTCTCTGCCCCTTTTCCCAACTTATTCTTTTGGGTCCATTAATTTTGTTTCTGACATCTTTGGAAAGGGAAAGTCAGAGGCAGAGGCAAAGTAAGAATGGTTGGGAAATGTCATGACCTAGCAGCATAATAAAAGGCAAAAGGATCTGTGTGGTTGTGACATTTTGTTCTTAGAGTCAGAGTGATGGGCAGGAAACCAACCCCTCCAGGCTGAGGCTGCCCGACCCTTCCTCCTGGATTTGGGCCTGATAATTCTCCTTCTCCTTACATTTCAGGCTTGGGGACCATCAGGGAGCTGGCCCACCTCCCACGCCAGCAAGGTGAGACAGAGCTGAGCCTCGAGCTCTCCAAACAATGACTTTGGTGATCGCAAACCCGTCCTCCTATTTATCAACTTCCTTCCAGCCTTTTTTTTTTTTTTTTTTGCGCAGACTCCACAAGTGCTCAGTTACGGCTCCTAAATTATATTACTGAGGGTGTTGTAAATGCATTGATTTGACATAATATGCAAACATGCAAATATAAGCAAATTAAGTGCCTGGGTTACCCGCACACACCATCTCACTCTCCAAATTCTAGCGTGGAGCTCAGCTGCACCCTGTCACTTCCTCAGGCCACTTGGAAAGGCCTCTCTGTGCGGCTGTTGCCTCCCAGAGCCAAGAGTCCCAGGCCTCTTACCCTCTGGGTCTGATTGTTAGTCACCAGTTCATAGATGGGGGCTGCTCTGGTCACCTCCAGAAGGACTGGCTCAGCAGGAGTGTCAGGGCTGGACGTCACATGACACAAGGGGCAGGATGAGGGACATCGTCCCTTGCTCTGGCACTCCATGCGAACACCAGCTGCCATGCGCTTGGTGCCAGAGTCTGACAGGCTTGCAATGTATTCTGGGAATGTCAGGACTTTGGGGTCTCTTTCTCGCTCCTCTGACTCATCCGATGGGGAGTTGCCTGCCAAACATAAGATAAAAAACAGTAGTGAGAAAACCAAGACACCAAGGACTGTCATGAGCTCATGGCCCCTGAGTGCTGGGGTCTGATCAATTCCTCACATATAAATTAGGAGACATTCACTGTACCTACCTCTATCATTGTGAAATAAATGAACGGACAGTGTTTATAAAGCACATGCCACAGTGGCTAATATATACCAACCCTCATCATAATAGTTTCAATGATAGGTATAGCTAAGATTTAAGGATCCCATACTATGAAAGTGAGATGGATTAAAGATCTCCTTTAACTATTATATACATGGAGTTCTACCATTGTGCCCATTTTATAGATGGGGAAAATGAGGTCAGTAGCCTCAAGGTCACACAGCTAGTATATTGTGATAGCTTGAATTTCAATCCACTTTTCTCTGATTCCAAAGTCCTTAGGTCATAAAATAAGAACATAATTTCTTAGCTTCATAAGCCATTTATTGGAGATAGACGGAAATTTTTACTTTTTCAAAAAGACTTGCACTCTTGTTTGATGAGTAAAAGGTCGTTAAAGGAGTTCTCAATCTGTTTTATGTGATAAATGTGGAAAATGCCTACCAGATGATAATTTTTTTTCCTTACACAAGAAGGAACTACTTGATATTTCTCTTCTAGTCATTGTGATTTCCCATTTAACTCTTTAACTCTAAAGGGGTCTGCTGATCAAAAGCACTGACTTCCTCAAGAGATTTAGAACTCCATTGGCGCAATGGCTGCCCCAAACAACACAAAATTCAGATCAGCACTTTGGGAAATACTAGGCATATACAGAACATTCCTTCTGATCTCCTTGGCCTCATCAAGAATACAGTACTTGATGGCCAGACCGCTGGGCGAACTGGCTGGAATGATGTGCAAAGGGGTCCCAGAAGGTAATTGTGAGATGTGACTCATCAACTTTTTAAGAGTTCTCTCTACAGGGCCCAGGGACCTCCTGCCATCCTCCTCTTGTTTGCTGTGGGAAAGGAGCCCATTCAGAACCATCCGAAGGCTTGGCAGCACACTGCTTCCGAACCCATGTCATGATTACGGGAATGAAGCATCTTTACCCAGCAGCTCCCCAACACAAAGGCAAAACAGACATACGCAACAAGCCTAACTATGGGAAATAACTCATTTCATATCTTCATGTTGTTCAGTAATAGAGCCAGATTGGAGCTCAAGACTTTCCTGGGTTATAAGTGTATAAAGGCAAATACCAAAATCCAGAATGGTGGCTTTGAAAGGAAGCCCAGGGCACAACTAACAGCCACAAGTCGCTCACCCATGGGGCATCCTTATCAGCACTGCTTGTGCACCTGACACCCCCATGACTGAGAGGATTAGTAGAGGCCATGACTGGCCTGGGGACTCTCCTGACCCAAGCCAGTCCTGGCCAGGCCTCCTGGCTTCTTGAGTCCCCAAATGGACAAGCAAGAATCACCTGGAGTGGAGTCAGTTCATTGGACCCTGGGTTGAATTGCCGGGCAAATAAGCCGCATCCCCTGGGAAAGTGACTGAATGTTTTTTATTTAACACAGTGACAAAGATACAATATTTCTTTTAAAATATAATTTTTGAAATTTTGCTATGGAAGCTTGTTAAACAGGAGGAGGGGTCAGTTGGTTGAATTGTAGGACCTTATTACAAGGGAGGTTTTTTTTTTTTTTAGGTACTGGGAATCGAACTCAGGACCTCGCACTTGCCAAGCAGGTGCTGTGCCACTGAGTTATATCCCTGGCCTAGGCACCTTAGTACAATCAGGCATTTTCTTATCAACCCTCCTTGGGCAACAATCTGTTCAACAGAGGCGGAGAAAAGCATTTCATTAAATGACCACTAGATGGTAGTATTGAATCTACAATGACTCGGACAACGACATTTAGTGATTTGGCATCGCGGAAAATAAACTGGAAAAAAAAAAGTAACACATGGTTATGTTAACAATTTTTGTGGATGCACGAATTTTTTCAATCAGATAATAAAAATTTAAGAAGTAAAACAATTACATACTACTTATCCCAAGGAGAAAAATATAATGAGAGGCAGAAGATAATGACAGGATGATTACGGAAAGATAAAACTCACAAGGGGAAATAAAAATCCTCCCTCAATATCCTTTAACGCTGAGTAAAAGTCACTTCCTAGGGAAAATAATATGCCACCAAATTCCTTTTCTCTCATCCTCCACACAATGCCCAGGTGGCTCTCACGTCCCAAAGGCAGGTTCTGACAGTCACGTGCGCCTCTCAGTGGCACTGCGCACCCTCCCACCGTGGCTGTGTGAGCCGACAGTCCTTGGCCCTCAGCTCCAGTCATTAAGGCTTGTAATTGCCTTAAATGTGGAGGGGGCGCTCCCCTTGCTGCTGCCTTCTGGCTACACCAATTAAAATCAAGTATCTGTCAGCGGGGGATACTTGGCAAGATTGGGGAGGGGTCGGAGATGGGGAGCAGGGAGGAAAAAAATGATGGGAGACCACCAACTCTTTTCTTAATTCAGAACCCGATTTCCCATCTCCTGAAAATATGTAGGTCCATATACAAGGACCCTGCTGGAGGCCAACGCCAAGTGCCCTCTGGTCGGTCCCCTGTCACACTAGATGTAGCTGTCAAGAGAGGAGCCGAATTTGTGTGGAGCCCACGAACAGTGCAAGCTCCCGAAGCCATCTATCCAGGTTCCAGCAAAGAGGGGAGATGTGTGTGTGAGAGAGAGATTTTTTCAGAGGAAATGCATTTTCTATGTGCAGTTAAGGATACAACTGGGAGACTCCTTAAAATGATGGCGTCCAGTGGTGAAACCCAGATAAACCTGCTTTAGCCTGAAGAGAGCACCTGTACCTGTCATGTTCTTGAAAAGTGACAGAGTGGTGTGGTCTTAAAGCTTCAAGAGGGTCTGGTGTTGGACACTGCTTTTAGGGCCCCCACCCCAACTCACCCCGTGTTGGAATGGGTGGTAGTGGAGAGGTTTGTGGGTGGAGAGTTACAGAGGAAAGGCCACTTTATTTCCTTCTGCTATGAGGGCCCTCCCCTCCCACTGCCCCTGGTGTCACAGTCCTTGGGTCTACCTTTCTAAAGCGTGGGTAGAAATGCTCTAGGAATTTGAGACTATGCTGTCTCTTAAAAAGGCATATTCTATTTCAATAATCACACAGTCTCTGGACATAAGGAATAAACTAAAATTAAGGGTTCAAAAGACTATAACTGGCGAAGATGTTCTCAAGAATAGCCAGGTGTGGCATCTTCCCGCCCCTGCCTGCAGAATTTACCCCAGTGCCCCCGGGGAGGCTCTGGAGTCCAGCTGTGGCAATTCGCTACCAGAAGTGCAATATCCAACCTAGAATGTAGTTAACAACCCTAAAGCTGCAAAGCATTTTGCAAATACAGTTTGCTATAAATAAATGCCATTTGCTTTAGGCTAAATCTGTGTCCTACAGCACACAGTGGATGAATTTCCCCAATAGACTACCATGGTATGAGCATATTGACATCCTTAATGCTCGAACTCTCATTGTGTACTTGCCCATGGCCTTAGGCATGTATGTATTGACCCACCTCCATGCAGGGGCACAGAAGGATGATAAAAGTGACCAACGCATTCTCACGCGAGGTCTGCTGTGCTGGTGGGAACTGACGGGTCAGGAAGGTGAATTAGTTGTTATAAAGTAAATTGGTACAATTCCTGTAGGATTCTGGGGCTGCTTAACATTCTCTGTCCTGAGTTGGTGCCCAAGGCAATGAGATGCTAATGACATCACAGCTAGAACTACAGAGGCAGTTCGTTAGGCAGCGAAGAAATCAAATGCAATGTAATCAGATCAGAGCTTTCAGCAAGGCTGAGGGTGCACAGGACAGAAGGTTTGACACGGCAGGTGAAGCCCTGCCCGGCGAGGTGCTCCCGGAGCCACAGCGGCCTGCGTGCCAGGACCCCAGCACTCAACCTTCGCCCAAGCTAATTCTCCCAGAGATGCTGAAGTTATCTGAGTTCACATCTCCTTCCCTCTGCCAAGCTCTCATCAGTCTCTCGGGTGTTTATGTCTTTGGACAGAAAGGTTGAGGTCACTCTGACACTGAGATGAACTTGTAGACCTGCTATGGTGACACAATCTCTGAGATCTAAATAAAATACAGCACGATTAGTAATTAGGGAAAAGGAGACAGAGCATAAATTTACCACTCAGCTCTCCTCAATATAAGTGCCCTGAGGTCAGGAAATATATCTTTTTTATCACTAAAATTCCTTTGCCTATTTTAATCCATCTATGTGTCTATGTATCTATGTATTATGTATTATGTATATATTATGTATTATGTATATATTATGTATCTATGCATCTATCTCTCTCTAGCTATCTCTATACATCTATCTATCTCTGTATATACATAGATATAGTAGAGTGACATAAGTCTGAGCATATATTTAAATTTTTACAAAATGCCAAACCTAAAGAAAAAAGCTGGCAGGGCATGGTGAAACATGCCTGCAATCTCAGAACTCTGGGAGGCTGAGGTAGGAGGGTTGCAAGTTTCATTCCAGGCTTGGCAACCTAGTGACTTAACAAGATCCTGTCTTAGAGTTAAACAAAAAAAAAAATTAACAAGGGTTGAGGGTGTATTTCAGGGTAAAGGCTCTGGGTTCAATCCCCAGTACCAAAATAGATAAATAAATAAAAATAAATGAATAAATAAATGAGCACCAAAGCACTTCTAAACACTTCTGTGGTCCCTTATTAAAGCTTCAAGCTATCAACTGGAAAGAGCAAAGTGTTATTGTGGTGACAACTGACGGTATGTCTCTAGCCTGGGTCTCTCCAACAAGTAACAGAACCGATGTTTTTGGTACTGGGCTCAGCATCTGAATGTGCATGCTGGGACAAACATCCTTGTGTGAGTGATAAGCATCACCCACCCAACATGTCCCGACCTACAGTCATCATTTCCTCCACACACTCCTCAGCTCCTCTTCTTGTACAGGTCCAAATGCAGTGAAAGGCACAGCTAACTTCCCACTTGTGACGCAGAGAAGACCCAGCTTCATTGCTGGTTCTCTCCCTCTCCTCCCCTTCCTCCTCTATTTCATCCTCCTGTCTTCCTGACAATAACTTAATCTTGCATTTACATCTCCCAAACCACCCACTCCATGCCTACTGCCATCCAAGGGAAGCGGTGGTTTCAAAACTACTAATCGAACTTCACGGGTTTAACTTCAGACCTTATCACCTGCTAGCTGTGGAGTCTGGAGCGAGTTCCCTTGCCTTCCCCTGTCTATAAAGTGAAGCTAACTGAGCTGATTTGGTGTGGCTGTGGCACAGATTAACTGACAGAGACCACAAAGAGAGTTTTGAACTTTGAGCTGTGCTTGAGATCTAGTGTGTGTTCTAATTTACTTCTTTTCCTGCCTGTCTACTTAGCTGCCCCACCTGCTACCAACTCCATCAGATGGTGAGTGCTTGAAAGTAATGTCTTGCTCTGCACTAGAATGTCCTGCAGGGCCGAAGATGGAATGTACACTAATGCATTCAATGGTTTATTAAGCAAATATTCATTGAACGACTGCAAGTGTTTGTGGAATTAATGACACAAATAATAGGGACTACAATCTGTGTGTTGCAGGTACTAACTACATAGACCAGGTTTTAATGATTTTGGGCATTATTGTTCTTTTGAAATTTTCTAGGTTTATTCTAAGGAGAGGGTCACCACTTCAAAATGGGTTCCATGACATTCAGGTACAAGAAAGAACTCTTCAGAAATGATGGAGTTGCACAGATTTGATGAAAACTCTAAAGAATTCATTTTTCAAATTTTGTAGGGGTTGAGAGAGAAGCAGAGAAAGAGAGAGAGAGAGAGAGAGAGGCAGAGGCAGATATTTTTTCCCCTCCTATTGATTTCTTCCTCTGGAGAACGCTAACCAATACAATGTGCTAGATGTAAGGATTTAGACTTTAAAAAGGGAGCATCTGGATGTGGTGCTGAAGGGCAAATAGTGGCTCCCTGTGGCTAGAAACTCTGGAAAAGTTGTGGCCAATCAGGCTGCAAATTTGCAGAAAGGCACGACTGAAATCCTGGGCCAATGAAATCAAGGCTACTGAAGAGCCACTGAGGTGTGAGGGGAAATGCCAGGCCCAAGCTTCGGGTAGCTCTGGGGAACAGTGCTGGCAGACACCCTGGAATTTGGTACCGCATGCTCCCTGTCAACAACAAAAATGGCACTGATGTGATAACAAGAGACACAGCCATCCCAGGCCCTGAGGGACAGGAAGAGATGAGAACCTGTGTCTTCTGCAGTTTTCCTGCTCTGTCCAGGCTCAGCCTGCACGTCAGAGGCCTCCCTGGTTCCCAGCCTCCTACCCTTCGCTGCCCATTAGCTCCTAGTGAGTACATCTTCCTTTGAGGATTGAATAATGGAAGATCATTTGTTCCCAACTGTCCAACACATTCAAAAATAGTCCCAACTATAAAGAATGTATGCTTTTGTTCTTTCTTATAAATGAATCCACATGTAAAAAAACTCTTTCTTCAGGATATATTCCTTATTTCTTGTTCCAGGATTCAGGTTACTGTACACTTCAGATCCTTAGTCCTTCAGTATTTATTCAGGAATTTTCTGGGGCTGGCACAGGGTCTTGTTATAAACATCCCCCTGCCACCAGCACCTCAAGAGCAGTATCTAATGGTGCTGTGAGGTCTAGTGTAATAATCAGCTGGCACTGGATACCCACTGAGGACCTCAGCAAAATGCCATTATTTCAATATTTAAAAGGAGGTGTCTTCCGGTAAATTGAATTATTCTTTAATTGATACTTAACTAGAAAATGCTTACTTTTCCTCCAGTTCCTGTTGACATTTTTCTTTTCTAAAAATGCCGTGTTCCAATTTCCTGCCTGCCTCATGAAGCATTGCCTACCAAACAGAATTAAACCTTTCCCCAAGGGGCCTCCAGGTGATGATTTTGGTCATCAATTATGACTACGCAGATTTGAAAGCTGTAGGAGACAGAAATAAAATGGTGTCTATACCCGCAACGGCTTGTAAAAATCGATCAATAATGCAAGGTTATGCTTTCCTAAGCTTGTCCCCTCTTCATAGGTATGATGTTTAACAAACACTCATCTGCTTGAGGTTCTTGGCTAATTAGGTTCAAGTTAAATGGAGGTTTTCGTGCAGATGCAGTGACTGGTCTTTGCCAAAAGCTGTTAGTTAGCTTGGGCATGGGACTAATACATTTAATAACCAATTGACTAACTCGCCAAAGCCTCTGTCTGCCTCTTTTTGGTTAGTAATAGTGGTTTTCCATTTGGGATGAGAAGTTGAGTCAAAGGAATTGCAGGAGAGCAGAACCTACCAGCTCCTTAATAAAAAAAACACAAAAATTACCTTTGAGGCTTAGCTATGACCCCAGCTGCACCTCCTTGTAAACTGTAAACTTTGCGTGAACAAGAAAAAAAAATGAAGCCAGCTTCACGATGCAAACACTTTAACAATTCCTCATCCCTACACAGCCTATA
>RJWT010001559.1:0-47239 GCA_004365215.1 Cuniculus paca
CCTCTTTGCTCCTTGGCTTGTGATGTAAGCAGTTTTGCTCACCACACTCATCCATCATGATGTGCTGCCTCACCACAGGCCCAAGTTAATGGGATTAACTGATCCAGAATCTCCAAAACTGTGAGCAAAAGTAAGTATTTTCCCTTTATAAATTAATTATCACAGGTATTTTGTTATGGTGACAGAAGGCTACAGATAAAATTTTCCATACAAGATGGGAAGTTGGACAGTCCAGTAAAGATGAAGGCCACTTCCAGTAGAGAGAACCTCATTACAGAACGCATGAGAGCAGTGTAAGGCTTGGCATGGGATGTGGGTGACAGCATGTGGCAAAGTCCAAGCAGCTCCAAGCGAAGCCAGAAAATAACAGGCAGAGAATGGATCACAAAGATTTCATTTGTTAGGGTACACTGAGGAATCTGCTCTGCCTTAGCCAGGGTTTCCCCACCTCCCTCCCCAGACATTCAGATTCAGGCACTGCACTCTTCACATGGTGTTGAGGACCATGTAAAGGATGTGAGACTTTACCAAAGAAAGGAAAGACAGTCACTGTGGCTGCTGAGTTGAATAGCTGAGTCAAATCTTCCATCAAGGAAAAGGAATTGGACAGGGAAAAGGTAGGGAGGTGTCAGCTATAGACCTGCTGGGACAGAAGGACAGACTACACCAGAGTGCTTCGAAGAGAAAATTTCAAGAAACCTTTGGATGTAAACTCAGAAAAAACTTAGTGACTGATTCTGTGTGGTGCAAAAGTGGGGAAGAAGAAAGGGGAATGGATGAGAACCGAGATACAGAACAATGCCTGGGGAAAAAAAAACAGAAGAGAAGAAGGCTGGCAGTAGACAGGAAATATGGTAGTGACATCATCACTGGATATATTCAATATGAAAAGCCTGTTGGGACCTCAGGAACATGTCATCAGGAGAGTGCAATACATGAATCTGGATGTCCAGGGAAGAAAAAAACCCTGACTAATGCAGAGCCGAATCCTCAGTGCACCCTACCAAATGAAATCCCACAGTAGACAAGATCACAAGGTGTCAGTGACGGATGGACAGCAAACCAGGACAGGTAGGAGATGACCGAAATAGTGCTCTAAAGCAGGAAAATGGGTACTGAGGCAATAGAGTTTTAAAACATGAGTGACTGATCTATAGCCCCAAATGTACTAGCCAGAGGTTCCAGAAGGTAAGAACTAAAATAATTCTACTGGCTTTGGCAATGAGGATGCCTTTAGTGATAGATTTCAGACTTGAATTCAGTTCCAGGAACACAGCAGACTACACTGATATAAACCTATACACAATACTCCAAGAAATCCAGATAAAATGCAATCTTTTCCTAAAACTGTAATATGCAGCAGAGCTTGAAAGAGAGAGAGAGAGATCCAAATAAGATTTTAAAAGATTAAAGTCTATACCATAAGAGCCCATGGAAGAAATATTAGACCTGGCTATACACCCTAGAATCTGGGTGTTTAATGTTTTCAGAGGGATGGGACATGTTTGTCTGGGTCCACACAAGATGGGGAACAGTGGGAATGAGTCCTACATAAATCTGGGTGTCTCTCCTGCCAGTATACAGAAGAAAAGCTTTATCAGCCTGGAAAAACAATAAGGATGCATAGTGCTTCTTGGGGCTATCAGTTGAAAAAAGGTATCTTGCAAGTAACAAAAACTTCGAGCCTACACTATTCATGAGTGTTCAGGAATGGTATTTGAAATTCAAGCTGAAAAATAGCATAAAACTGGTGTTAGATTCATGATGCCCGTTTTTCAAAGATGGTGATCCTTGCACAACCCAGCCCCCATAAGACAACTCTAGGTGAACAGGAGCTCGTAGTTTACAAAATTATAAACCACACACACACAAAAAAAAACATTACGAAGAAAACTCAACTAATCACAAACACAGGAATTGAAAATTATTTAAAATCTGAAACAAGAGTTTAAAAAGGTAGAGTAATCACTATGAAATAAGAAGATACAGTGAAGAGGGGGATCTGCCAAAAAAGCCAAAAAACAAAACAAAAACAAAAAATTCTACATTAACATTTGATGGCTGGACTAAATAGAATAATAGATACATCTGAAAACAGAATTTGTGAACCATAGGATAAATCTGAGAAAATTACCCAGAAATCAACATGAAAATATGTAAAGATTGGATGGATGGAATATAAGAGACATGGAAAGAAGTGCAGAATAAAACTTATGATCAAATCTAGTAATGACTCTAGGAAAAAAGAAAAGAGAATAGGGAAGAGACAGTAATCAAAAAAGCAAATAGCTAAGCATTTTCCAAAACCAGGAAACAAATAAATACATGAATTTTAAATTGAAGAAGATCATTGAATTCCAAGGATTTTGTTTGTTTCGAGACAGGGTTTCACTATGTAATTCAGACTGGCCTCCTCCTGCGTCAGCCTCCCAAGAGCTGGGAAAATAGGCGTACACCACCATACCTGACTTTGATTCTAAATAAAACAAATTCACACACTGATACATTATATGGTAAGAAAAAAAGCTAAAAGTAAAGACAGAAATCTTTAAATGAAGCAAATCTTTTCATTCAAAGGAATGAAAGACTGACAGCAATCTGGGCACCAGTAACAGTAAACTCCAGAATACAGTGAAATCTACATTAATCCACTTGGGCTGCCAATAACAGAAGCCCATGGACAGAGTGGCTTAAACAATGGACACTGTATTTTTCTTTCAATTCTGGCAGCTAAGATGACCATCAGAAGGAGAGAATGAATAGAAGAAGCAATAAATCAACTACATTGGTAAAATACTCATTACGTCAAGCATCTATTGAGAACATGCCTCTGTGTAGTAGATGTTGTTCAGTTTTCTGGGGACTCCAGAATGAGGGGGAAAATGCCTGTGCTTTGTGCTTTGTTACATATAATCTAGTAAATGGTGAAGAAAAATAAAACAAGAAAAGAAAACAGGAGGGTAATGACAGAGGTTTTATTCCATGTTGTTTAACCTGAATAAGCATTGAATATTATAAATAATAACAGTGGTGAGCTTTAAAGGTTCCATATGTGAAGATGAAGGCCACAGGGTCATTTGACTCATACAGGATCAAGAGGCTCAGAAATCAGTGCAAGGGAACCAGAGTGTGTTTCCAAGATCTTCCCATGTTTCCATCTTCTACCCTCCATGTGTCACCTTTTAAAGTTCACAACAGAAAGACAACTGGAATCCAAAAAGTTTCTTGTGGACTCAGCAGAATCTAGAGGTAAAAATGGAACCATATCTTCCATATATCTAGTCTTAAAAGCAAAGTAGCCTTTCCCTGAAGCCTCTTAATAGGCTTTCTTGTGCGCACTGGCCCAGTGTCATATGTCCATATCTAAACCAGTCCCAGGCAAAGAGAATAGGATCCCAATACTGATTTTAAAATGATTCTTATTTAATCTCTAGAGCTGGGAAATGTGGAGGAGGGAAGACACTTTGTCAAAAGTTACCACTTTCCCAACAAGGAAAAATGAAATATCTACTAAGAAGACCACAAATAGTGTGTTCTCATGCTTGTCATCTGTCTCAAAACTCATGACACAATGGTGACTATGTGGCACTGTGATCATATCTGCACACAACCCAGGAGAATATAACACTGGAAATTTTTAAAAGGCAGCGTGTTAATCTGATGCTCTCTAGACAGTCAACTCCTTTAATAAAACCTAAGCATGTTAACTCATTATATCTCTATTTCACTAATTTAATAACCAAACTATAACGGACAGCAAGACCATTCAACTTCTCCAAGCTAATCTGAACACTTACCATGCAATAACCCAAACTATGGTCAGTTTGTATAGATATTTACTTTCCGAGACACCTCTATAAAATATGTCTCTGTATCTGTTTCTCTCTGTCTCTGTCTCTGTCTCTCTGTCTCTCTCTCTCTCTCTCTCTGGTAATATAGCTACTTCCAGATTAGCTGAAATGTCAAAGAAAAGTGCCTCTTACTAACTACCATTTCCAAATTATTCCAACATTATCAAATAAGAGGGAAGTTGCAGAAATGGCTTCCTAAAGTGAATTAAATGCTTTCGTTTATGGTCATGGAATTTTAAAGCCAAAAGGGACTTCTCAGAGAATACTAAATATAACTCCGTTTTACAGATGAGAGATTGTTCAAATCAGTGGCACCATGGATGGCAACTTGACAAAAGAAACACTTTAAGCATCACTGTTATCACACTGTCCTGGGAACAAGAGAATATAGAAAAATTCAGCAATTCTCAACCTATGTGATAAATCATGGGCCCAAAGTTTACATCCAGTTTCAGGTGGTCCTGAACCCTCTGAAACTCATCTAGGGTCTGCACAATTTAAAATCACACCCTTAGATGTAGCTAATGTAGTTCAGGTATTTATATTGAAATGACTTCCCATATCATTATTTAGTGTAAAAAATAATTAGGCTAGTTTCTCTATTCCCTGCCAACCCCAATGATTATCCAATAATATAAATTCAAGAAATTCTATCCTTTTTAAAGCAACCCAAGAAAAAAGAAAAGGTATTAATCTCATAAGATAATACAGTGATGGCAAACCTTCTAGAGACGAGTGCCCAAAGTACAACCCACTCATTTATTACAAAGTGCCAATGCTGCAATTAAACCTGAATACTGAGGTTTTAGTTTAGAAAAAACAATGCATACATTAACATATTTTGTCTTAAAAGAAAAACAACCCACATGCCACAGGTTCGCCAAAGCCTCTGCCTTTCCACCTGTCCACCACTGCCTCCCCAGATCCAGAAGGGAAGCCATCAATTAAAGATATTTATAGAAATATATTATATAAATTATATATATATATATATATCAGCAGAGTGCTGTCAATTTATCAGAGTTCTTTCAAAACTATTAATTTCATCACAATCCCATACAATCCAGGAAGGACAGTTTGATTCTTATTCCCATTTTATAGATGAGGAAACACAACTCAGTAACTCACTTGAGTGTCACATATCTAATTATGAGCAAAACTGAGAGCCTAATCCCTGGGTCTCCTCACTGATTTCCAGCTATTAGACCATTGGTCCCCAGCAGTACTTTTTAAACTGAACATAGCCATACTAACAGAAGCTCTCATTAATACACTGGGTAGCTTCCAAAATAAAACAGGACTCCCTTGTGGATTATCTGCTCACTGTGAATTATCCATGCTCCACTAGCCTGGAGAATAGCACTGGCCATGTCTTCAGTAAAAGTAAAACTGCCTCCACCCACATGAGCTATCCAGCAAAGGCACAAAAATAAGTTTTTCCACTGCCAAACTGACCACAGCTCATCCCAACAGTCTCCAAGTAATCCCAAGTAACTTTCACATCACCTTGATCTGATTGGTGCTAAAACTAATCCTTTCAGTTGGCCAAATCAGAAGGTGAAAATAACAATCTTGTGATTTGTCTACAGGCAGGCACTCCACCAGCTCCGATCACTTTCCAGCTCATTTTTGCTAGGTAAATAATAGCTTGATATATAGCACCTGCTAAGTGCAATGAAAATGGAAAATGTTTTAAAGGACTTTTTTGCTTAATGTCTTTTATACTACTGTAAATGTATGAAAATTTTATATCTGGGTTTTTATTATTGCTGATTGCTAAACTGACAGGGGAAAATAATCCAAGCTGGCACATTAATGAAACATGATTTTTTTCTATGTTCCTTTAAAAAAAAAAAGGAAGAAGAAGAACAAACTAAGCACAATTAAATTGTAAAAGCCATTCCAACTTTTAACTCTTTAAGGGTTAAACAGTAGATGTTGGATGTTTTATGCACTTTTCTAGACAGACCCTAGTCTGGAAAAACCCAATGCTTTCTTCTGACACGGTGGCACACCCAGGCATGGCCTTGTGTCTTCTTGTTTGACCTCTCACCACCACCACTTTGTCACTTTCAAGTAAATGTGCTCTCAGATCCTTCAGAAAATGCCTGCCCAGTTCAGAAAGCTATGACAATACAGAGAGAGAACAGAAAAAGAGCACCAAGAATTGTGGGCATATGCCGGGAGTGGCCCCGTGGGGAACAGACAGGCCCTAGAGAAACAGTTCCAACATTAATCCAAGTCTCTCGAGTGGGCTCAGCCCCACCAGTAAGAACAAAGAGGAGCCAGCACCCTTCCCACAATGCTTTCTCACAGATACTCACGAACAAGCTGCTTTAGAAGCCCACATTCATCCAAGAGGTGGTGTCAGCAGTGGAATTAGTCACACCTGCCAGTGAATAGCACATAACAGCTGTACAGACACAAGTGAGTTATTGGTCTTGGGCTACAATCTCCCAGGGAGCAAACTATGCAATTTCTGCTGCTTCCAGGCCAATTGAAAGGAACTTAAACTTGCAAATGATTAAGTATCTTAATTGTGTCATTTTGAAGCATTTCATTACCATAACCAATACCAAAAGGCTGGGAGAGCCCAGCTGCTGCATTCAGATGCCTGACCCTAAATTTCAGCAGTCCTGACACTTTCCATTCCACTTCCTCATCGTCGGATCCTGTGCGTGTGTTCTTACTTGCCCAACGCAAGTGAGTTAGTGAAGAGCCAGGCCAGTGGCCTTCTTATCGTAGTGTTTCCTTGTTTATATTTAATAGGAAAAGGGAAATGAGGGGGTGAGTATGAGGTGCTCAGTGGATTTCTCCGTTAATTTTGTGAACTCATCTTGTCTTTACTAAGCATCTATGAAATATTCAACCCCAAGAAAGATTCTGGGATGACATAAAAAGAAAGATAACATGTGGTTTGTGCCCTCAAGGAAACTATGCTCTGGACCCGGAGGCAAAACTTACATGATGCTAATGACATTCATTCAACAATACTTATTAACACACTATGAGGAAAGCATTGTGCTGGACACCTTTGGAGAAACTCCAGTAAGACAGCAACTCCCCTCCACCAAGGAAACTATAACTGAGTAAAACTGGACTTGAATGGACACCAAAAGCAACCCAGGGAGCTCTCCACACTCAACCACGCCATGGCCAAATGACTCTCATCATGCTCTCCCTAAAAAGATTTCAATTCCCACTTAATATGCAGGCACAGAATTGAACACAATATTCTAGGCATGGCTTTCCTCCTCTTCCAAGATTTGCAGGTTGTATCAACAAACCTACAAAATTCATGAGCTCCTTAAATATGTTCAGATATTTGAAGATACCAAGTAAAAATTAATGTATTTCTCAAATACCACCCCTATTCTCATACTTTAATCTTGATTTGAGAGTCCAAATACAAGTGTAAATCTTTCTAAAATTCATCTCTAATTTGGCCCATATATTCCAGCTGATAAAAGATTGGGGCATGATTCTATTATCTCATTCTGCTGTTCTTCCCAACTTTCTCACCTACAAATATGATATACATAGATCTTATAAGATTCTTTTGTGTGTGTTTTGTTTTTAATTTTTATTAGTATGTGCTTGTAGTACATAATGATTACATTCATCATGGGGAGTTGGTATACATACATAACGCATCTTAATTCTTTTTACTTCACTCTTCCTCCCCTCTTCCTCCATCTGTTGGTCCTCTTCCCATTTGCAAAAAGATTTTATAAGATTCTACATCTTTGCCTAAGTCACAGGCAAATAATTGTTGCCAAAAATCAACCACCAAACCAAGTTCTGTTGGGAACCACAAGAGACATTCCTCCAAAGTGACATAGTTGCATTTAGCTAAGGCCTCTTTTGGTAGTGTTGTTTGAAACAAATCAGATATCAAATTTCTTCCTGAATGCTTGGTGTTTAATACAGTTCCTTATCTACTAAGTCGAAAAGGAAAGAAAAAAGGAAGCTCACATGGCCTGACCTATTGGCAATGAACTCATACTTGTCCATGACAGTTGCTGGCTCACTGTTCATCCTGCAGTATTCTGTATCAGAATCTCATTCCACATTCTCGAGGCCATCTTAGTCGGTAAAGGAATGCCAAAGAGAAGAAACAGGACTACCATCTGGCCAAGGATAGAGGACTTACAGAGATGAGTGGAAATGATGTTCAGAGGAAGGATCTGGGGCCTGAATGGGAGAAGCCTGCTCTGAAGAGATCAGGGTTAACTCCGAAGACGAGAAACAAAGGACACCTTGGAGCAGAGGAAAGGAATAATTAGAACATCTAGAAAAATACTTAACAGTGAAGGACAAGAGAAGTAGGAACAGACCGTGTCTAGAATTATAAAGATATGTCTCTTACAATGGTTCAGGAAAGAGGTTAAAATAACCTGATTAAGTGAGAAAAATCAGAACACAAAGACAGTGATAGAGGTACAATCTGGTGACTGTTCAGATAAGAAAGGAAGGAGAAATTCAGGATGATGCAGACCCCCTGCCTCCCTCATGGGATGTCATTAACTAAATTAAAGAAGACAAGAAGAATAAAGGAAAAGATAAACTGGTGTGGACAGAGTATTCTTGAGATTTCAGAGGGACAGACAACATAAAGCTGTTCCAGAAGTTAGCAGGAACAGTAGAATCAGACCTTGGGACAAGGAGAGAGTGAGACTGGAGATAAACTATGTGAAACATCTGTATTCTGGAGTTGTTAAAAGGAAAGGAAACCAGAAAATTACCCAGGAGAGAAAAGACCAGCATGTCGTAAAGGAGATCTGGTTAAGGCTATGTTAGAGAAGTCACAGAGACAACCTTTGAAGAAGAAAATCATAACAAATGATAGCGTGGTCAAAGAACTGGCCATTAGATTCTGTGTTTATAACATACACCATGTGAGGGCTTCACCAAAGCCTTTTAACATAAGCAGTAGTTCTCAGACTTGAATGTGCCTTAAATCACTTGGGGATCTTGTTGGAATGAGGATTCTGACTCCGTAGATCTGGGGTGGCACCCACAATTCAGTATTTCTAACAAGCTCCCAAGAGATGCCCGAGGCTGCTGGTTCACAAACCACATTTAGAAGACCAAGACTGGGACATGAGTAGGAGATGAAAATGCAGGCAGCAAATGGACATGACTTGCAGGCAGTCTGGAAGTGGAAAAAGAATGAACGATGGAAGAGAAAACAGAATTGCAAGTGCCGTGGGAATTAAGAATCAAAGAAAGAAAAATCGAAGCTGTTTTTCAAGAAGTCCCCTGTCTTGAAGTTCAGCCTAAGAGCTTTCAAAAGTGTGATTCAGTGTATGATTTCAGTTTCTCCTTTACTCTTGACTCCAGTGATTTAAAGTTTAACACTTTATAGGAAATGTAGAGTTTGACCAGCAACAAAGCACATACAGCTCCACGATCCTACTCATTTGCTGGGAAAACATTCCTCTCATCACCGCATATTCTTTCTATGATGCTTCCTGACTACAGCAATGCAGTTCTTTCACATACTTCGGGTACCCTCCTCTAACTCATCCATACCTGTTTGATCTGGACTTAGCCTCTGTTGACAGATTTTATCTTTAGAAATGCCCCTGGCTGCACCAAAAACGAACAAGTTAAGCAAAGGATTAACCAACTCACTCTCACTGATGCAGTCAACGCAGCACCCAGTTAAGAGACAGAAAGCAAAAATTTCAGGTAAAAGTCCCCTCCTGGTGAATGGCTACAAAATGCAAACAATGCGGCCTAAAGCCTGGTCCTCCCACAACAGTGTCCTGCTGTTCAATGCAAACACTATTCATGTCATCTCTACACATTCTAACAAACCACACTAGCCTCCAAAAGCCACAGAGAATCTCTAACCTGCCAAGGTCAGGTGATAGTTCTGAGACAAGACAGAACTGCAGGGAGAATCTAGGTGATGACAGAGCTTTTGCTTCTAAAATTGACTAGAAAAATCTTTGTGAATAATCTCCATTCCTTGGGATGGGCCAATCAAAAGATCAAAAGAATAGGAGAGACACAGACAGACAGAGATAGACAGAGACAGAGAAAGACAGAGAGAGAGAGACAGAGGTTGCCATAGGAGGGGACCAAGATTAAAATATCACATGATCCTAAATTATCCAACCATTTTAAAAGGGAAAGGTTATGTGGCGAAAAGAAAAAACAAATCCTCATTTTCCCTGACATTTATGCAAAACATTATGGAATCACAGAATATTACAACCTAGAGAGCCTCTTATACATCCAGCAAAAGAGTCACCTATGAAACATGTTGAAAATGCAGATGCCCAGGCTTCATCCTATATCGTAGACTTACTGACCCAAATTCTCCACGGGTTTCCAATGAACTCATTTTGCTTATGTATGATCCAGAGAAATTAAGCGACTTTCTATGGACAACAGATGCCTATTTTGAAGTCATGCTTCATCTGGTTTCCAGAAAGACCCAAGACAGAAGTCACATAGCCGATAATAGTGCAGTCAATGACTGAATGCAGGCTCTTAAGTAGACTTCAAGTCAATGAACACGTTGAGGACTAAGTTTATGTTCCCCACTGCAATTTTTTATTGAAACACACAGTGTTTGGCTGTCCTGGCAGAGTGCCTGGAAATAGCATTCTTCTCTCACAGTGCCAGCACCCTCTTGGTCATACATAAGCCTCAACTACTTTCCTTAGCCTAATTTTCAGGGAGGTGCTTTAAAATTTATTAACAGAGATTCGGCAAATGAGGCAAAGAGGAAAATCCGGACCAGAAATCACACCATTGACTATCATCTAATTTCAGTTTTTTTTTTTCCAAAGTGGATGAACACGTTTCCCACGCTCTTCTCTGGAGAAGGCCTGGGGTATGAGTGCCATTTACCTGACGAAGCTGCACCTGCCACATCTCTCCACCAAAGACTGCAGGACCGTGTGCCTGCTGTGTCCTCTGTGCCCGGGGGTGTCTAGGAGGATTGAGACACCACTTAAAGAAGTCACTGAGGCTAGATCTCCTATATATCATTCTGAGAGAACACATCAAAACACCTTGTCCTTGAAACCTGTTGGGGCCCAGATGGGAGACAGTCGAGCTTAACAAATCAGCACACGGCTCTATACATTGCATGGCTTTAAAAGGAGGGATAAGGGAGAGCTTAGTGGAAACAGGAACCACTTGCTTAAAAGTGGACAAGACACAGTCAGGTGAAGCAGATGAAAAGACGCATCTTAACCCTCACTTCCATCCCAGCTCCACAGGGCTTTTAGTACTGAAGTATAGCCAGACTCAACTCCACTTGAAATGATGCTATATTGAATTGGGGCTGAAAGACCTGGACAAACCAGAGACCACACTTCAGGCCTGTAGCACATGGGCCCTCTCCCTTTATTTTACCCACTGAGATCAGTCTTGTGAGACAAGAATAAGTGTACCCTTAGCCACACTGCTGCCTGGTATCCCAAATGCTTCCACCGTCACTCAAAACATCCCTGAGAACTAAAAATTTGGATTTCACTGATTCTATTTCAGATGGGTGTTTAGTTTATTCACATTTAATATAATTATTGATATGTCTATAATCGACCATCTTACTTCTGCTTTCAATTTCTCTTGTATTTTATGTTCTGGTTTTCTCCTATCTTGCCTTCTCTTGGAGAAACTGAGTCTTAATCTAGAATTTCATTTTAATCTATCTGTTGACTTTTAGATATATTTCTTATATATCACTGCAATGATTACAATGTACATGCATAATTTGCCACAATCTGCTTAAGACAAATACAGTATTATACCACTTCATGGAAACTAAAGAGAAAACTCATCCAAGGAGATGGGTCTATTATCCTATGCCCAGGCTTTATGCTTTGGTTGTCATATGCACATCTACATACGCTGCATGTTAGGGTTCCACAGTTAAACAGTTGCATATATTTAGAGAAATTAAGAGGAAAAATAGTTTCTGTTTAGCCACGCATTAATCCATCTGATGCTCTTCTTTGCTTCCCAAGGATGAATCTCCACTCTCCTGCGGCAGCAGGAAGACCTTCCCTTATCCTTTCTTGGCATGCAGATTGGCTAGTGATTAATTATCTTATTTTTCTTCCATATGAAATATCTTTATTTCACCTTGATTCTTGAAGGATATTTTTGCTGAATACAGAATTCTGGAATTACAGAGGGTTTTGTGGGGGTTGGTTTTGTTTTGTTTTGTTTTGTTTTGTTTTGTTTTGTTTTGTTTTTGATAAGCCCTTTAAAGATGTTGCCCAGCTACCTTCTGACTTCTATGGTTTCTGGCGAGGCAGGAAGGTAATTCACATTCCTGATCCCCTATAAGTAATATGCATTTCTTCCTGGCTATTTTCAAGATTTTTCTTTTTTTGAAATTTAACTAAGATGTACTGTACAAGATGTTTCTTTTAGCAGAATTGAAAAGGAACACACCATAAAAGTGAATAAGAATAAAACTTTAATAAATCTTTAAGTAGTTTTCTTTAAATTAATTCTGTTTAATAATCACTGCGCTTCTTGAATCTATAAATATATGCCATTTGTCAAAGATATTTTCAGGCATTATTTCTTTGGGGGGCATTTTCTCATTTCTCCTTTTGGAAATCTAAGAAGTTGGAATGTCTTTTGCAACACCTATTACAACTTTGGATATTGTCCTGCAGCTCCCTGTGTCTCTGCTTACATTTTTTCTTTTTTTCTCCAGTTCTTAAAGTAATTTCTATTGATTAATTTCCCCAACTTGTCCTCTGTCATATCCACTCTCCCAGAAGGTCACCCAGTGAATATTTTGCTGCATATTATCACTTTCAGACCTAGAATGTCTCATGTTTCTCTGCGGAGATTTCCTGTCTTTTCCCAAAATGTTAGCATATTCCACTCTATGTCCTTGAGAACACTTACAATAGCTCCTTTAAAAATCTTTGCTTGCTATTTCATCTTCTGGGTCTTTTGGGGGTTAGTCTTTGTTAGCTGCTGTTCATCATGCAATTAGTAATTTTAGGTTGCATTGTGGATGTCTTGAATGATATGTTGTAGAAATTATGTATTCTGTTAAATTTCTCTGAAAATCTTTTTTTAAAGCAGGCAGTTAACTTGACCAAAATTACACAGCAAAACACTGTCTCTCCTGTAGTAAGTAGCCATTCAAATCTCAGTTCATCGGTTGTCACCCAACCTGGTAAGTGTACAATTTACCCTACACATACAGTTCAGAGTCAAGCTATAGAGCTGGGAAGTTTTTTTAATAAGGAATTGGGGCTTCGCTCTCTAGTATGCTCCTTGGGGATCATGCTTCCAGTAGCTAAGGATGCCCTGAACCTTGATCTTTGGCTACTCAAGCCAGTAAAAAAGGTGTGCTTTCTACTGAGTTTTATCTTCCCACTTAGCACAGAATGGGGACCACACTCAAGACAAAACCTGCAGAAAATGACACATTCAACCCAAGCCTTCCTCTTCACCAAGCAAGTGTCAACTGTCTCTGCTTCTCCTTCCCTTGGTAATCAAGTAAGGAGAATATAATTGTTTCTTAGTTTTCTTTAGAATTGTTCCATAGAGCAATAGACAACAGACAGCCCCGTATCAACCAGACTCCTCTCATCTGAATCTTCCTAGACACAATACAACTGACCAATGTCACTTAAAATGTCACGCAAGAATTCCATTGCCTCCCAAGATGTAGCAAATCACAAGAGAACATCACTCCCAAACTAACAGGAAAACATCAGATAATCTACAAAATTATCTGACCCAAAATATGTCCAACCATCAGAGTTGAGGTTGAAATCAGTGAATTGAATACCAAAGCATGACTAACCCATAAAGGAAAAGACAGCACACACAAAATGTTTCTTTTAGCAGAATTGAAAAGGAACACACCATAAAAGTGAATAAGAATAAAACTTTAATAAATCTTTAAGTACTAGATATGAGCTGGTGAGGAAATTAAGAATTCCTGAAAGTTCCAGGCACCAGGTGAGTCTGCATGTTCCTCAGTTTTTTTTTCCATGATGTTCGCAAGACAGATTAAGACCAAGAAACAGACAAAAGAGAGCACCTTACACTGTGGACAGGCATGAAATCTTGCCTACTTCCCAGACCTTTCTCTCACTCACACACAAAAACATCTAAGCCACTAAGGAGAAACAGTCCCTGGAAAAGGTATGTCCAACATAGAAATAGAAGCAAACTATGTCTGCCTCCAGGGGAATGTGTGGAAGACCCTTTCAGGCATAGTATCTCACACAAAGTTTTGTGACCACTGGAAAAGGGGCAAGAAAATTTCTCCCAGTCAAGAGTCCCTACTAACATGACCAGGAAAGAATCTCACACCTGAGCTCTCTTTTCTGGCTAGAACCATGGAGGGTGTCGAAGAGGAGAAAAAGAAGGTTCCTGCAGTGCCAGCAACCCTTAAGAAAAGTGAAGACATTTCACAGAGCTGAAGGTAAAGTGCCTGAGAAGTTTTCCCAGAAGACACTTCAAAAGGCAAGGAGGAAGCTCATCTATGAAAAAGCCAGGCACTATCATAAAGAGTACAGACAGATGTACAGAACTGAGACTCGAATGGCTAGAATGGCAAGAAAAGCTGGCAACTTCTACGTACCTGCAGAACCCAAATTGGCATTTGTCACCTGGATCAGGGGTATCACTGGTGTGAGCCCAAAGGTCTGCAAGGTGTTGCAGCTTCTTCATCTTTGCCAAATCTTCAGTGGTACCTTTGCTAAGCTCAACAAGGCTTAATTAACATGCTGAGAATTGTGGAACCATATATCACATGGGGGTACCCAAACCCGAGGTCGGTAAGTGAACTAACGTACAATGGCTATGGAAAAATCAGTAAGAAGCAAATTGCCTTGACAGATTACTCACTGAATGCTCAATCGCTTGGTAAATACATCGTCTGCATGGAGGATCTGATTCATGAGCTCTATACTGTTGAAAATGCTTTAAAGAGGCAAATAACTTCCTGTGGCCCTTCAAATTATCATCTCCATGAGGTAGAATGAAGAAAAAGACCACCCATTTTGTGGAAGGTGAAAATGCTAGAAACAGGAAAGACCAGACCAACAGGTTTATTAGAAGGATGAACTAAGGTATCTACGATGGTGTTTTTATGATTTGATCAGTTAATAAAAAGTGTCTGCTTCCAAAAAAACAAAAAACAAAGAATCTCATGGCTGGGAGCCAAGAACATAGGTCCTGCTTAGGAACTGCAATTAGAGCAGGAGGAAAGAGAACACCCCACCATACTCCACCACAAGCTTCATACTGCATAACAGGCAACAGTAGCCTGGTACTAAAGGGAGGCAAAAGCATGGAGAAATACTTATTCTCTGCATACATTCAAAACCCAAAAGCCAGCTATACCTTGGAGCCACCTCTGAGAAGCAGTCATTTCCTAAAGGTTCTAAATACTAGGAATAAAGCTACTTACCATAGGCATTTACAAGCATCAACCCAGGAATTTAACAACAAAAAAGATACTTAAATAAGATGCAACCCCAGACTTCCAGATCACCAAAGGCAAATCCAGAGGGCAATGAGGTGAGACAATCCAAAAGCCACTCACCTAGACCTTTTGAAGTGGTAACAGCAGAAGTAACAAAGCAGAGGAACAAGGCTCCAGAAAAAAAAAAATCAAATCAGAAATAATTTTTCAAAAAACTACAGAGATGGTGACCATAATGAAAGACATGTTCAGGTACTCTAGAGCAGATACAGATATCCAGGAGATAAAAAATTCTATTGAAAGTATGTGCAGCAGAATGTGAGGACAGAATGTGAGCACAGAATCTCATACATAGAAGACAGGATTGCAGTTACCAGTCATGAAAAGAAAGAGTTCTTAAAACTAACAAGGGACCATGAGAAATCAATCAATCCAGCAACTGCTAGATGATGCAAAGAAGAATAACAGCATTGACTGGAATCAACAAAAAAGCAGGAAATAACAGAAATGACATAAAAACCTGTTCACAGAAGTCATGGCAGAAAACTTCTCAAGCAGGGAAAAAGAATTTATGATATATAGATAAGTGAGGCATATAGAACTCCAAATTGCCATGATTAAAAAAAAAAACCTATACCAAGGAATATAATAATCAAGATCCCAGAAATTCAGCACAAGAACAGAATATTAAAAGTTGTTAGAGAAAAAAATAATAATCTATAAAGGAAAACCTATCAGAATCACAGCAGCCTTCTCAACACAAACCCTCAAGTCAAGGAAAGCTTGAAGTGCAGTATTTGAAGACCTAAAAGAAAACAACCTCCAGAAGGAAATGACCACTATTAATCTATTATCATGATTTGAAATTCAGATTGTATTCATTGTTCTGATTAGTTTCATTTTATTCTGATTTGTTTGATTTTATTATACTTGATGGCATGGACAGCTATTTTAAAGATAGCAAAATATATAACTGCAGCCATCGAGGAAGTCCAATTATCTTGTTTAGAAACTCTGTATGGCTTTCATTGTTTGTTTTAATTGATTCTACTCTATTCTGTGTGGTTTGATTGTAATATATCTGAAGGTGTAGCCAACTATTCTGAAGATAACAAATATTATGGAAGCCAATGCTGTTTTGCTAGTATCTTGAAATTCTGTATTGCTTACATTGTTGTGTTTTGTTTGTTTTGTTATGTTTTGTTTTGTTTCTACTGTTTTAGTTTGTTGTATTTTGTTTGATTTTACTCATCCCTGATGCTATGGGCAGGTATACTGCAGATAACAAGAGCCATTATGGTAGCCTTATCGATTGCTTTTTACCCTGTTTAAAAGTCATGTACCATGTTCATTGCTTTGTTTTGATTGACTTTACTCTGTTTTGTTTGGTTTGGTTGTATTCTTTTCAAAATAAAATTAAAAAAAGAAAGAAAGAAAAGAAAACAACCTCCAGCCCAGACTGATCTATCCCACAAAACTATCTTTCAAAATTGATGAAGAAATAAGATACTTCCATGACAATAACACCTGAGGAAATTCACGAACACCAAACCAGCACTCCAAAATGTTCTGAAGGATATTCTAGAAAGAGATAACAAGGACTACAACTCCATGAACACCAACAGAATGAATCCACCAGGCAAGGCAAGTAATTAAACAGAGAGGGACAAAAGGGAACCAACAACAAGAAAATAACATGACAATATATATTAATTATAACCATCAATGTTAATGGTCTCAATTCAGCAATCAAACAGCCTGGCAGAATGGATCAAGAAGCAAGACCCAACAATATGCTGCTTACAAGAAATACATTTCATTCAAAAAGAAATTCATAGACTGAAAGTCAAAGGATCAAAAACTATACTACTCCATGCAACAGGAACCTGGAAAAAAAGTAGGGGTAGCTATTCTATTTGCAGACAAAGTGAATTTCAAGTCAAAACCAATTAAGAGAGACAAAGAAGGTCATACATCCTTGTAAAAGGAACAATCCAAGAGGAAAAGATAACAATCATAAATATATATGCACCAAATGCCAGTGCACCCAACTATATAAAACAAATTAATGGACATGAAAAAATCAAATAAGCTCCAATTCAATTGTAATGGGGGACCTCAATATACCATTTATTCTCTGTATACACTATACATACAGGACTTTCTGAAAGCTGAGGATCAATTAGAAATATGAAGAAAACCTCCATGCCTCCAGGATCCCCACTAAGTACAAGGTAACAGCAAGACATCATGGGAGGAATCTGAAGGAGGAAAACTCAGATCCAATTCAATTACTGACTACACTGACTCAACAACCTGCACTACCATCTCAGGTATAAATACTATTATCTCAGTCTCTACTATTCCCTTTATACACTTTACCTAATGTTGAATCAAAAATTATACAAGACATAAAATGGAAAAACTTTGGCCAAAAGGATATAGTGGTAAACGTTAGTAGAACTAGAGATGATGAAGATGTTGGAATTATCATATAGAAACTTAAAACAACTACTGCTAATATTTTTTAATTTAGAAGAAAAGGTAGAAAATATGAATCAACAGATGGGCAATTTCAGAAGGAAAATGAAACTTTTTCTATTTTAAAAAAACAAAACAAAACAAAAAAAGGATAGAAATAATACAGAATTTTTAAAAAAGCAACAATAAGAAATCAACACTAGTTAATACATTCCATATTGTATCTTAGTTGTTCAGGTTACAATATATAGGCATTAAAAAATGACCAATTAAATAATGACAGCACAAACTGTTCTTTTTGATGAACAAAGATTAGTAGTATAGTTATCTATCTGGCACACATATACATACATACAGTTATATATGTATACCTACATACATATAATCTTCTCCTTTCTTCCATTTCTCCTTTCTCCTATCCCAGTTGTTCTTTCCTTCTTGAGCACTTTCTTTCCCTTTCATTATTACAATATCTATTGTACTTTTGGACCTTATTACTCTTTCAGTTCTATTATTATTACTATTTTTTTACACTAGGAAGACAATATGATATTTACAAATGTAAGTCTGATTTATTTCACTTATGAGTATCGTCTCAAGTCGCCTCCATTTACTGATAAAAGCCTCAAGATTATCTTTTATAGCTGAATAATATTCCATTGTATAAAATTACCACTTCTTTTTTATCCATTCTCCAATTGATGAGCATTAGGATTGTTTCCAAGATTTAGCTATTACAAATTGTGCTACTATAAACATGGGTGCACATATATCTCTGTGGCATGACATTTTCAATTTTTCTGGGAAAATACTCAGAAGGGGAATAGCTGGATTGAATGGGACTTCCAATCCTAGTTTTTTGAGGAATCTCCATACTGATTTCCACAGTGGCCATACCAGTCTACACTGCCAGCAACAGTGGAGATGTGTTCCTTTTTTCCCACATCCCCGCCAACATTTGTTATCGGTTGATTTCTTGATGGCAGCCAATCTTTCTGGAGTGAGATGGAGTCTCAGTGTTGTTTTAATTTGCATTTCTTGAATGACGAGTGCTGTTGAACATTTCTTCATGTATTTATTTGCCATGTGTATTTCTTCATCTGAGAAGTACATGTTCATTTCAGATGCCCATTTTTTAATTCGGTCTTTGAATTTGGGGGGCCTGATGTTTTTCAATGCTCTATATGTTCTGGATATAAATCCTTTGTCTGAGGGACAGCTGGCTAAAATTCTTTCCCATTCTGTGGGTTTTTTTTCCACTCTGTTGGTAATTTCTTTGCAGTGCAAAAACTTTTTAATAAGATGCGATCCCAGTTGTTGATTCTTTGAAGTATTTCCTGTGCTTCCTGTGTTTGTGTTTTGTTCATGAACTCTTTGCCTACCCCTATATCTTCAAGATTTCTACTTACCCTGTCTTCCAAGGCAAACGAAAATTTAAAAGGCAAACAGAAATGCTTGATATAAGAATAATAACACAAAGGAAGAATTCCTTCAACAAGGTTATCAGCAAACTGAACATCAGAGTAAAGAATGTATGAATTTGAGGACAGGTGAAATGATACAAACTAGTAACATAGAAAAAACCAACTAAGAGGTACAGGATGATATAAGACAGTATGATGTAGTTTGGAATTCCAGAAGTGAAAGAAAGAGGAAGCAGAAAAAAATATTTGAAGACATAATCATCATGAATTTTCCAAAATTAATAAAAAACGTGAAATCACAGTTCAGAGAACCTCAGAAAAACCCAAAGCCAGAGGGAAGAGAGAGAATTAAGTGAGGAATATCATAGTAAAAATGCAAAAACCCAAAGATAAAGTGAAAATTTTGAAAGGATCCAGAGAAAAGAAGCATATACAAAACAAAGCTGAGAATGACAGCAGACTTTTCAATGGAAATAACACAAGACAGAAGAAAATAGAATGACAACATTAAAGTACCAAAAGGAAAATTATCTACATGGAATTTTATACACAGAGAAAGTAAAACAGAAGTAAGATGGTTTTTTCAGACAAATGAAACAGAGAATTCATTGTCAAGTATACTTGTACTATAAAGATGTTTTTTAAAAATCCTTAGGCAAGAGTCTGGTTCCAAAAGGAAATTACAATGGACAATGAAATACAGAGGTCTACAAATAGTATTGATGTGAGTGAGGTTACAAACTTTTTTCCTTATTTTTAATCTCCTTAAGGAGTATCTGACTCTGCAAAATATACTTAGTTCACAAGCAGATTAAACTAGAAAAAATTAAAGAGAATATTTTAATTTTCCTGTTAAAATAAGCAAATAGAAAAACATTTTCTCTGGTTAAAAAATGCTAACTGATGTCTCAGGAAAAATAATAGCAATAGTGGAGATAAAATGCAATAATAAATATATGCAAATAACTCAAAAGAAACAAAAGAAGCAGAAAGCAAGAACAAATAGCACAAATAAACTATGTGCAAAATAGTTAATATAAAATCAATACTTGTATTAAATATAAATGGCCTAAACATTACAATTAGAAATCATAAATCAAAAAAAAGAAATCATAAATCATCAGATTAAATATGACAGTAATACCCAATGATGCACTCTCTAAAAGAAACTAACTATACACACAAATGCAGAGATAGGTTAGAAGTGAAAGCATAGGAAAACACAAATATTAAACAAAAAGCTTAAGTCTGTATAATAACATAATACGCAGTAAGCTTCAGAACAAAGAATATGTTGAAGGATAAAGGGCTGATCAATCAAGATATAACAATAATGTATGTATCTACTAAGAGTTCCAAAATATATTTTTAAAAAAGAAACCTAATCAAACTAAAAGAAAAACAGACAAAGCTCAATGCTTCTTATTTAAAAAGACCAAAATAATAACAATAGTAAAAAGTTAAACAATACTATCAAGCAATTTGACTTTATTGACACATATAGAAGACTCCAACCAACAATAGCAGAATTCACATTCTTTTCCAAAATTCATAGAATATTTTCCAAGATAGACTAGTTTCTGAGCAAATGTTTTTTAATTGCTTTATTCTTAAAACCTAAGAACTTGAAACAGTCCAAAATCCATCAAATGAATGAATGTGCCAGCAATTGTGGCATATTCACACAATGGAATACAATTCAGCAATAAAAAGGAATAAATTAGTGACTTGCAATGACATAGGTAACTCTCAAAAGCATTATGCCAGGAGAAAGAAACCAAGTGCAACAGGCTATATAGACCACACGATTCCATTTGTATGACATTCTGGGGAAAGACAAAGATGCAGGGATAAAAATTAAAACAGTGCATGCTATGGACTGGAGACAGGAAAAGGAGACTGACTGAAAAGGGGCACAAGGGAACTGGGATGATAGGAATATTCTATCTTGATTTTGGTCATAGTGATGTGACTTCATGCATTTGTTAAAATTCATCCCACTGTTCATATAGAAAGGTGATTAACTGCATGTAAATTACACTTTACTAAATCTGATTTAAATAAAAATTAAATACTGTCAACCAAGACAGAAAACAGTAGTAATACAATAAACTCATGATAATAATATGAAACAAGTTTTCATGTGATCATATCAGAACAGACCTTGAATTACATTCCTACAAGACTTTTTGAGGAGCTATCTCATCTTGCCACCTCAAAGGGAATTGTACTGAACTCCTGGCATCACACAGATGGATGATAACAGTATATAACGTTTAAATTTCTTTTAAAGGTCATAGACCAAGCAATAAGAAACATTATAGACTGCAGAAGCATGAAGGTATATGAACATTCGTTTTCATGTTTGCAATGGACCACCAGGCATCTGGTTCTGAGTTGTCTTCGTTAAGAAAATAATGCCCAAAAGGGAGTTTGAGGAAGCAGAAGGCCATCAGGGAGCCTTTACCAGGAACAAAACTCCCCACCCTTGACCTTCGCAGTTAAAGATACTGTGGCTTAGCCTAGGGGTGTACTTGTGATAATGTACTTGCCTGTGAGCCAAGAGGCCTAGGGCTTGATCATCAGCACCAAAAAAGAAAAAATAATAATAATAATAAAATTGTATGCTCTCTACCCAGGTCGGAAGGAATCCAATCAGCAGGGAAGAAGACCAAGAGTATTAAGAGTTCCTCGCTCTTAGAAAGGCAGCGAGCTCCCAGAACTCTTCTGGGGGGAAGCAAATTCAGGACACAGAGTGGGCCTTTCTGTGCAGAAGGACGATGCTAACAAGGCTAACAAGACTACCAATGCCTTGTCGGTCCTGCCAAAACAAGTCCACACCGGACCCTCTTTTCATGGCTAAAGGTTAATCTGCAAAAATACCAACTGCTACCCTTCTCTGAAGAAGAGTCTCTGGAAAAGTTCACAGCACTGCTACCAAACCCAAAATAACTTTTTTAATTGCCCGTTAAGGGCTCCCGACAGGCCACCACTAGAGAAACATTTGTTCTCAGAGTGTTGTTTTCTTTTTGTCTTTTAAATGCTGTCTTTCACCACCGTGTTTATACTTTCCACAAAGATACAGCATGAGTAATGCAGAAAAAATAAATATGAAAAGACTTACAATCAAATTAGGAGAGTACTTGATAAAATGAGCCCTCTTCTTGTGAGTAATTTGAAAGAATAACTGGTTTTCATTACAACCTCAGCTCCCAGCAGGTCCTACATAAACCAAGCCAGCTGCGGTTCAAGAAAAGGGCCAAAGGAGGACCCATTCACGGAGGGGATAAATCACGATGTGATCAGAGACCCAGTTCCTCTCTTTTTTATCCCCCTTAATAAATTGGGCTTGACCTGAAACTCCAAGAAAGTTAATTTATAACAGCCCCCAAAATTCTTTTTTTACATAACAGCTCACCTTTCTTTTTCTTTTAAATTTAAACTATTATGACAAATGGAGATTTATTATATACTATAAACACATGTGGCTTGAGCGCTGGTATTTAGTCTGGAAACTCCGATGGGGCAGTAAGCTGCTGGTACAATCAGGAAATGCCATGTGACATTCCTGATAAAGATAGACACACACTCATTCCATAGCACTTAGTGGCCACTGTGGTTTTAGCCATTGGGTAAGCACTACAGGCCCTGTGCAAGCTGTGAACTGAGAGATGCTTCAGCTAGGCCAAGGATAGGCGCTGCCTGTCAGAGCCACATTTACCCAGATAAGTGCTGAAAACCTTCACAAGGTCAACCAGAGCTGAGGAGATTAGCAAAGAAAGCCAGCTTCCCAAGACACTACAACCTGGGGCTGGTCTCCTCTTTCTCTAAGCTGGACATAACTCTGCAAATGGTTCTTGTGTTCTGGTCCAGACACTCAGTAATGCTGCACAGATTCATCTGGAGACTTCAGGCAGGGTGCACTGATGAGTAAATAGAATCTTGGTAGAAGGTAGGTTGGGAACCTTACTTCCAACCATGCTAAGGCTGGTATAAGACCTCTCATCCTTCTTCTGCCTTTTCTAGTCCAGGCTGAAATGATCCAATCCTCTTCATCTCATCGGTCTTCTGGTGCTCACAGGCAATAAGCATGAGGGGATTTACCAGCTGAGCAGGGTTCTCTAAGAGATCCTATTAACTGGCAAAGATACGAACTTTGGAGCCAATCAGCCCCATCACTACTCACATTCTCTAAACATAATCTTTTCTATTTGTGAAATGGGAATATTTATTAAAGTATCCCCTAGTGTCTTTTGGGAGGACTTGGTGAGATAGTATATGTAAATCACAGACAGCAATAAACATTGTAAAAAATTTAGACCTTCTCTATCATAATCTAATTAGCTGCATAATGAGGTAGTAATTAATAGCCATCAGTAATGTATATGTGCAGTCTTCTCTCCAAGACTATAATAAAAGTTACCCTGAAGGTCAAATCTTCAACTTTACACTTCTTTGGCCTGGCATACATCTCCCCAGCTCAAGCAACTTATTAATAAATATTTGTTGACAACATCAATTCTACCACTCAAAAAACTCTTAGTATATTATTTATAAAATAGAAACTAGTAAAAACAGAAAAAAATAAATAAAGTCATCCTTGATCTGAAAACTAGAGTTTTCAACCTGGTTAATATTGATTATAGTCTTTCTTCTCTTTTTCTATGCATGCAGGTTTAGATCTAGATTGGCCCCCAAAAGCCACATGTATTTAGAAAGTGGTTGGGTCATGGGGGAGATGTATTCATGGGTAGATAAGTGTGCTGTTGGGTGATAGGATTTGGTTGAAGGAGGCAGGTCACTGGGGGTGTAACATGGAAGGGTGGATCTCCAGTGCTGGCTCCTCCCATCATTCTCTACTTCAAGACTACCGTGAGGTGAGCAGCTTTCTCCCACCACGCCCCTCCGCTATACTGTCCCTGCCTTGGAGCCAACTGAACATGGATTGAAAACATAAGTCAAAATAAAATTCTCCCCCATTAAGGTACGGCTGTCAGATATTTTGTCACAGCAACAAGAAACTAAGTAAGACATACATTTATTTCAAAGTGCATTGGGAAAATAGTGTATATGCTGTTTTTATAACCTTCTTTTTTTTAACTTGTGAATATTTGGTGGAGAGTTTCCCTTGCCATTAAACGTTCTTCACAAGCAGGACCTTTGAAGGCATCATGGGCTATTCTACAGTTATAATCCTCACTGTTCTCATCTGCTATCTTGCAGATGGAGAAGGCCTGTAATGTGAGAGCTCAGAAGGACTATGGAAACCAGAAAGTGCATGTGGAATCACCTGGCACCAGGCCCAACAGTGATCAACACTCCATAAACGTTCTCTCCTTTCTCCTCTGCATGTCGAGTGTCGTTAAAGAAACTTCATGAAAGATTCCAACTTCCACCATAAAATAATGCTTCTCAGCACTGGAAGAACTGCAACCCAAGACCTTCCCTCTAACACTTCTGCTCATTTAGTTTCCAACACAAGATTTTGGATAATCACCAGAACAAAATCCCCATGACTTTCATGGACATTAAAATCTCCTTCCTGTGACCTTCTAGAATCCAGAGTTCTCGGATGAAACTTTTCATCATTAAATGTTTCTCTAATTATTTCAGACATGTTGAACTTTCCTTCTCAACCAGATTTAAGTTCTAGGCCACAAAAGGAAGCTTAATACTGTAAAGAATACAAGACTTGGAGACAGAAGACTTGGTTCTAGTCCCAACTTTCCCCTTACTAGCTGTCATCATTTTGGGTAATCTCCCCTCTCTGGATCTCAGTTTTCTCATCTGTAAAATGGAAGAGTTGGGTAAGATAACCCCAAAATCCATCATGTCACCATCTTTAAGGCAACAATCAATTTATACATAGTTATCATGTATTAGTTAAGGTCAAGTGTAAGCTAGACACCAGTCTATGGGCTTTGTCCTATGATATCAGTATTTTTGTTTTTGATAGCAGTATTTTTACCTGCTGCAGTAGCAGAAAAGGAAACTGAGAGCAGTTAAGCAATACACCCAAAGTCATGCCGTGTGGCTACTGTCTGAACCCAAGTGTGTATCTCAAGCTTGTGTTCACAACCAGGAAGCTGTTTGTTTCTCAAACCCTTTTGTGTCTGTGTCCCTCACACCACCTCTAAGCTTTCTGTCACGCTTACTGACTGGCAGATTGGGGTTCCTGACTTGATTCACAGACTTTAACTGCGAGCTTATTTCTCCATATGTCATTGTGCTAAACGAAATATTGACACTGGGACCTGGCTGAATGTGGGAGCTGCCCTGTGCACTACAGGACATTTAACAACATCCCTGGCCTCTAACTGGATACCGGAAGCAACCACCTCACCCCCAGATTATGACAAACCAAACATCCTGAGGGATAGGAGAAAATTACACCCTCCTCCCACTGAGAATCACTGCTCTACAACAATAGATACTAAGAACACAAGAAAAAAACAAAAAAATGTTGGCGAATACCTACATGAATAATAAGGATAGAAATGTAGTCGAATAATTACATGAGATTCTAGCAGCACATCCCCACTCTGTCACCTGATTCATGAGTGTGGCCCATAGAAGAAGAACCATGCAGCAGGGCAGTAGCAAGGGTTTGTATTCTTGCACCAGAACCTAAGGCCGGGTTTAAGCGAACGATTTTGCTGTAGGGATCATGCAAGGGGAGATCGGTCCCTTTACAAGTTCTAGGCAGTGAGGAAGGAGACAAGAAAAGCCATCCTCTGAGAATGCATTCCAACTCAGAATTCGGAAGGAATTTTCCAATAGAATCAATGGTTTGGTTTTAAGGCAAGCCCACCAAAGTCTATCTTACTTAAAATAATGTTTTTCATTGTATAGTCATGAATTTTTTGAGGTAGTCAGGGATCTTTTATTAAAAAAATTTTCTTCTAAGAATATACATTCCAAACATGCACTACCAATCAACAATAAACTTTAGGAATTAGAGACTAAATATAGGATAAATAATCACAGCCCAATCTTTTTTCTACCTGGTCTCCCAGAAATTCCCAATAGCAAGAATTTGCACCTTTCTAAGGTTCTCCATCAAAATCCATCTCTCACGTGAGTGTGGGGAAGCCACACATTTGCATACACGCGTACAAACCTCCTTTTCGTTTCTTAAATGCATTTGTAGTTGAGTTTTTAGGGATCTTCCAGGCACTCTTTTGAAGGTGGTTCTTGTATATAAAACCTTGTTGGGACACAGGTGGGATGAGAGATCCAAATTTTAGATATTCCAGAAAGCACAAGCCACCATAGGGAGACACATTCAGGAACCTCTATGTCAGAATTAGTAAGTTTCTGTCACTGGTGGGAGTGGAAATCCAAAAGTGCTATAGATCATCAGGGACACTTGAACTGACCATCATATTTCATAGACAAAATTACATTCCAGGAAGCAGGGAGGAGAGAAGGGGGAAGTACGCAGAGGGAGGGAGGGAGGGAGGCAAAGCCACATAAAAGTTCTGAAATACATCAATGTCCAGAAATGGGAAAGAAAAAAAGAAAGAAAGAAAGAAACCTTAGGGGAGTGTAAAAAACATGAAATAAAACATCTATCTTATTTCAGAATCCTGGAGTAAATAATATTTCTGATGCTTCCATAGAGAGTCAAATCCAGCCAGCAAAACAAACACGAATACAAATAAACACTGGGCTGGAGAATTAGGCAAAGAACACAGAGGAATTTAAAAATAGGACGAAGGTTTGGTTCGCAAATGGGATCCTTCCTCCCGCTCCTTCACGCCTCCAATTTTTTTTTTCTTGAAGTGAAATTCATTATTTTGAAAAGACCATTTGAAATCCTAAGGAAAGAGCAAAACACAGTATTGTGGTATTCCAAAGTAATATCTCTTGTTTATAACCGTATAAATTTAGCCCCTGGCACTCCAGGGCTTATATAATAGAATAGAGTTATTTTAACAGGGCCCTGTTAAAGAAGAAGCAAAATGTTCAGCTCATTTTCTCCAGTGGGAGGGACACATGGCCTCATGCGAAAGGGAACATGCCTAAGTCATTACTGCGGGAAAGCAATCCGTCAAAGCCGGGTCGCGCTGGCATGGTCCGCACTGCTGGCGAGATCAGAGAGGCAGCCTCTGCTCGCAATTACCAGCCGAGGACCTTGGCTCTCGGCAGCCTGCTATCAATTACTGCCCTGGCCTCGCCGCTTGGACTTGTCAATTTCCCAGTGTCTTCTGTTTTGTAACAGTAAGAAAAAGGACTCCTCCTGACTGATTCTTGGAAGTTTCTCATGTGTTGTGTCACTCTCGGTGTCATTAACAATTCAATTAAAATTTCACAGCACATAGGCAGGCGTCGCTGGACAGAGAGGCAGGAAGGGGCCCAGTGGAGGTGATCTCTGAAGGGCTTGCACTGGGGCCACGTCGGATCAAGAGGATCCAATCTGGAAATTTCTTTGACTTCACAAATCAGGGCTTGCATGTGCCTCCCATCTGACATGACGCGAGGGCTGTCGTCTTGGCAAGATGACATGTTTGATGTTCTCACCCCAGTGCGGGGTGGGGGTAGTGATGGAAAGGAATTTCAGGCTGGCTCGGAACAAAAATCTCACATTATTTCACTAAACGTTTTGGCTCCACAATGGGTAATTATAAGTATTCACAATCAGCTCTCTTAATCTATAGTGAGTTCTAGAAACTTCCCTTTTCTATTTTTTCTTTTTTAATTGAGTCCTACTTTCTCACTTTTCAGAGCTGGGCTGTCCATAAGAACTGAGAGACACGGTGTAAATCACAATTAAATTCTTCAGGAAGGTAGGTGACTGGGAATGCTAAGACAGGATGGCTGGAAACAAGAAAGACTTGCTACTGTCATTATTAACTCTGTGAAAGTGCAAACACTCCTTTGTCTCGCTGAACGATGGAGCTACACACGCTCATGTGCTTTTAAGCGTCCCAAGGGTTTAGGGCAAAATCAAAAAAAAAAAAGAAAAAAAGTTTCAGGCTTAAGACTTCTGAGGCAGCTTTCTCTCTAACCCTCTCAATGAGTTTAGTCATGCAAGGAAAGATTCTTTAAAGTTACCAAAGACTTTGTTTAATGCCCAGGAAAATGCAGACTGTCAGCACCCTTTGTCAGGTTTTGGTGGCTTAAGTCCATTCCCCAGTACACTGCTGACCCTCCACCCTCATTCACTAGTTTCTTTTTGACATCAAGCACTGGATAATTGTTTGATTTCCTTCTAGGTAAAAGGAGATTAAATGCCCAGCTGCAACAGCTGACACACAAAAGGGAAAATATAGTTTAACCACCATATTTATCAAGATAATTTTTCTTCCACACACTGATTAATAACATTAGCCAACATCCCCTCTGGCTAGGGGGGAGAGAGGTGGGGAGCGACATGTCCCCCTCAGAGTATCAGAAACAGGAGTTGACAGTTCAAGGCAAAAATGATTTGCATGTAAATTCTGATCAAAAGCAAGTCTGCACCCTGAAGTTGTCAAGTTTTGCTACCAATTTGACACTTAAATGGGCTATAGCAAAACTTGATTTAAACCGAAGAGGAAAAAAACATGGCAACTCAATTACCCCCTAGCAGATCGGATCTGGCAGCTGAGGTCAAACTTCTCACCCTGCCATTACATTTCTCAATACCTGATGCTTTAAACAAACACTATGTATTCCTCCTACAATCCTGGAGGAAAATGCATTTCTCAGGGCTCCCTACTGTGCCCCAGATTAAAAAATAAAGTTTCACTTGTGTGGGATCCGGGGCCATTTTCTCCATGTAAATCTCTGAATAAATCAGGACTTAAGAAACGGCCTTTTGCACCGGGCTGGGGGGGAAGGGGGGGCGGAATAGTCTCCACTTTTAAAAAGAAAATTTTGTAGGGAAGATTTGTGGAGTACTAAAAGATGATTTAAAAACAAATATTCCCATAGTATTAGAAACAAAACATTGACCTGTTTTTAGTTTGCTTTTAATATATTTCATATTTGAGCTCAGGCTGAACAGCACATTAATTCAGGAGGGAGGAAAACAGCTAGCTAGTTCCAAATCGGCTCCAAATTTATGAGGAAGAAGTATCTCATAAGGCTGTGGGACAAAGACGCAAATACAAGAAATATCCAGGCTAGTGACCCAGTTGGCCCCTGGGATTCCCATCCATGAGAGATTTCATTGCTACAACACCATTTAAACCTACAACTGCTTACTACGATCCTCTGCACCTCCTACAACAGCTTCCAAACTGGTATTTCCTGTGTGTGTGTGTGTGTGTGTGTGTGTGTGTGTGTGTGTGTGTGTTTTAAGTTGTTTTTAAACCCTTTCTATAAAAAAAAAAATCCAGAGCTTATTGACTTCGCATTCACTATGATTTCATAATGGTCAGGCAGGAAATGCATAGGGAATTGTTTCAGTTATTTAATCAACAAATATATTAAACATGTACTGAGTGCCAGGCACTGTGCTAAGCATGAGGGGCCCAGACAGGACTGAAAATGCTTACAGCTGGAAAGACAATCACATAAACAATTCGTTGGAATAGTATGGGGTAAGCATTGCAATATTGAAAGTATATGAGAACACATTTGATTGGGGGGCACATTCTGGGAAAGTGAAAGATTTTTAATCCCCTGGTGACTGGGACATTGTCCACATTGGCATCCAGAGAATGGTGGAACAGCAGTGCCAGTAGGGAAGTAAAATGTTTCTACAGGATCCAGAGAGGTAGAAATAGGAAAGCTTACTGGCCAGCCACTAGGCAGATAAAGACAGGACACTCAGCAAACAAGAATCCAGCAGCTGCACACAGGGGACCAATGTGCAGAAGCATAGTCTTCTGGTAGCCAGTCTCCTGTAAGTCTATTGCATCACCCTCCAAACTCAGAGTTCTCCCATCACTGCTGTTGAACTTGCCTTCTTACTGTTCCTCAAGCTCATTCTAGCCCTGGGGCCTTTGCACTTGCTGCTCCCACTGCCAGGTTGGCACAGCTTATGATATCTCATCTTTCAGTTCTTTGCTTAAATGTCACTTCTTAGAGCAGCCTTCCCTGATATCTTTATCTTAAATTGCTCCCACGCCCACTTCTCTGAGACACTTTAATCCCTTACACCTTGCTTTATATTCTTCATAAAATACATCCCTCCCTGAAATTTTGTTATCTGTTCATTGTCTCTCTCCCTCACAAGGTTGTAAGCAACATGAAGATCATGAATGGAACTCCATCTCCTAGAACAGACAGTAGGTGCTCAATAAAGACATTGTGAACTTAGTAACATCCATTAAGCTAATCTCCCTGAATTAAAGGAAATTAGGGCCCCAAACCAAAGTCACCACAGGCCTGTGCATCAAGAGCAAATAATAGAGAAATGGATGCAAGTAGAGCATTTTTGAAATCTAAATATAGCCAGTTGGGGGAAATCATCATCACATCAAAAAAAAAATTACTATTAGGCTGGGTGTGGTGGCGCACGCCTGTAATCCCAGTACTCTGGAGGCTGAGGCAGAAGGAACATTGCAAGTCCGAGACCAACCTGGGCTACAAAGTGAGTCCAAGGCCAGCCTGAACTGCATAATAAGACTCTATCTCAAAAAGCCCAAAAAAAAAAAAAAAACTTTTAACTGAATCAAATCTCTGAGATCTATCTGAAAAATACACATTTAACTCTAAGCGGGTTCCCAGGCTACCCACAAATCACCACCACCCACAAGGAAGCCGCATGAGAAGTTATGTTCTGCTTCTGAACATTTAGGCATTTTTATCAAAATTATTTGCCAATATAAATATTTTCCCCATAACTTCATATTTAAAATAGGAGTGCACCAACCCGGGACTTATAATGTGCGGAGGAAACAGTTGAGTTGAAGGTATTCATGACTTCAGTCATTCTCTCATAAAACAACAGATGAAATAAAATGTATGACATTCCCAAAGAGGGAGTTTCTTGTGTAATTCATCTTAAAATGCAACGTTCTGTCATCTCAAGTAACACTTACTGAAAGCAACCATCAATACTTTTTGTCAAAAGCCCGTACTCTGTGTAAAATGTTCCATCAATCTCTATTTACATAAAACAAAACACTTTCACTGTGGTTCTCACACATAGCCCGTGGTACAGCTCCATCTCCCGGTTTCATGCTCTGCTGAAAAATAGTTTGCCTGACCCCAGATAGACACAGGTGACCCTTAAAGGCAAGCTCTGGCAAAGAGGAGATGCAGACTTGTGTCCTGATGGAAAGGGGGTGTTGTTGTTGTTGTTGTGTTTTCTTTTGTTTTGAAATTATAAGATACATATTCTAAAATAAAACACTCCATTTTGCCTAAAAAGCTCTCCTCCTGCTGTGCACAAGCACAACTTACGGTAACCCATGTGGGATTGCAGCCTGTGGATTCCAACCCTGCAAGAGCCAGGGACAGACATTCTCTAGTCCAAGCCAGAAGCATTAGCTTCTGGGCCTCAAGAACGTGAATATCACATGAGGCTACCAGAAGGTTATCGCCTGGGGATGTTTATAAAACACACAAATTAAGGTATTAGCCTTTCACCCTGAAGGTCTGAAGATCAAATCCCAGCTTAGGTAACAAAACAGAAAGTCTCTCTGCCAGCCTTTTCCATATGGTCCCTTTCCTCTGACCCAAAGTAGCTAAGACCTAGATGAGAAAGCTAAGAAATTGCAGGTCAAACCCCGGAAAAACGACTCCATGCCCATCTGAGACATTTTGACTTCATGCCCAGTGACTGTGTCTGCCATTCTTCTCCTGTCCTCCTGACTTCAGCAGTCTGAGGTTGAGGGTTTCACAAGGAACAATCTTGTTGTGTATGTATTTTAATGGCAAATAGAAGATACAGTTGGAAATGATTCAGCCCTTCCATATTATTCTTCGCATCCCAGCACCTACTATGTGAAATTGTAGAAGGCATCAAGGAGGGATCAGACCTGGCTTCAAGTAGCTGTGAAGCCTCAACCAAACACTGTCCTCTGAGTTTGTCGCATTTGGTTTCCTCATCTACAAAATGAGAGTATGGCTGGACCAGTGGTTTCCAAAGAGTGTTTCACCAAGCTTGGTAGCCAGTACAAAGGCTCAATGGTCTGATAGAAGGGAAGGTGACAAGTGAGCAGACAGAGTCCTGGCTCCCTCTTTGACCCAGCAGTTGCATCAGCATCTGACAAATCATAAGGTTGCCTTTGGACTCCTGTCCTCGAATCTCTAATATTTTTCCACCTGCATCTCGAACAGGTGTGATCAGTCCCAAGCCTTGGGTAACAGAGGTTGAAGAGTAGACTGCACCTTGGAAAGGGTCACAGGAGCTGCCTGGGAATCACTGGGCACAGCATGGGGAGGATTTTCAGACAACAGAGCTGGGACTTGAGGGAGGATAGAAAGGGGACCCAAAGGAGGAGGCAAATGAGACCAACAGCAGAAAGGCAGGGCAGGGGGCATGTTTGGGAAACATCAGGCATTTCTCACAAAAGAGAGGGAAAGAGACAGGGGTGATAAAAGTCCCACATGCCAGGCAGGGGATTCTAGACTCTCCAGACCCCCATGGACACAGTCATGAACACAGATGTCCCCAGAGTGATCCACGCTCACTTTGAACCTTTTGACCACACATGCAAATCTCACAGGTTGGTCCAGATCTGAACGTCTGTCCTTAAGAGCTAGCTCAGGCCTCATATATCTGGTGGTCAACACGAGCACTGAAAGCAAGGATCACGAGGATAAAGTATGTCAGGCATTGTGCTGAGAGCCATACAGACAGGGTTGCATTTAATCCTGACAACCAGGGAAGAAAGAACAGTACCATGTATGGGAGAGAAAAGGCATAGAGAGACTCCATGACCTGCCTAATGTCACACAGCTGGGAAGAGGCAGAGAAGACCTCAAACCCAGAACTACACCGTCCCAAGAGCCAGGTGCTGAGCCACACGGCTCCCTTGTGAAATTTCCACAGCCCGAGTTGAAAGTAGCAGCAAGTAGACACCTCCAGATGATGGAGAGGCTGCCCCCTTCATGAAACAAATGATGGGCCAACATAGCTTTGCACTAACTGTGAAAAATCCTTACCAAACAACAAGGCACGTGGAAGAAAGAGGAAGTTCCTCAGTACCATGCAGGAAGGCAAGAGACTAACATACCAGAGTGCTCGTGTTTCCCAGCACTCCTAGGCTTCATCAGCAATGGTCACTGGGACATTTATTATCTGTCCAGTTTATGCTGAGTCCTGGGGGACATAATGAGGATACCCGTTTTGTCCTTGTGGTTCTTAAACAGCAATCAAGGCTTGAACACAAGGCCTCTTTCAAAACAAAAGTACTATAATAATACACAGAGGAATACCACCAAAGATGGAAAAACTTGAGATATTTGTAAGAAAACAGATGCACCTTGAGACCATAAATAAATCAGACACAGAAGGTTAAATATCTGATGGCTTCTCTTATAAAAGAAATTTAAAATATGAATAACTTGAGCAAAATACAAGATAGATAATAGGAAATAGAAAGGGAGACTGTGTGGAGATGGGAAAGGGGGTGGAGAGACAGGACAGCAGGGTAGAGTAAAAGTAAAAATTATTAAGGTGCTATACATGTATGCACCAGTTCCTCAAGATGAATGTTAATTATTGTGTACCAAGAACTTAACAAACCAGAAATGAAAAATGCTATGATAAAACAACAGCAAGTGAGTAGAACCTACGGTTGTGTTGAACAATAGGAAACAGACTAGGCATACAATAGAAGTGCGGAGGAAAGGCAATTTGCAAAGGACCCAGAAACTAGGAGAGGCCTAAAGTCATCAGAACTGGCCCTGTAAAGATGGTTGAGATGTGGACAGGCAACAAGAAGCCAATGAAAAGGAAGCAGAGTGGGCAGCTCAGCAGGTGAGACTGATGTGAGCCAAGCCAGGGGAGGAAGAGGGATAGAGGGACCACACTGTGGCTGATGCAGACTGACAAGCAATCAAGGCAGCCAGCAAGCAGATGACTTACCCTTCATCACATATCCAAACATCATCCAATCCACCTATCATCTTGCAGGATACATAGAATAATTCATTTTTGCTTAATTGGGTGACAAGGATGGTGCAGAACAGCTCTCATCCCAGTCTCCTGTCTGATACACTTTCTACTACACCCTACTGCCTCCTCCCAGAAGCAAGATTTGTCCCTCCAGGAAGAGGAGCACCAAGGTCCCCAGGGAGATGAATTCCCATTGTAAAGATGAGTCCATTTCAATTTCATCCAAAAAAGTTTATGGGGCCCTTAAGTGATTTTTCTTTAGCCACACTAAATCTCTTCTAGGGTTTCACAGGAAAAACCCTTGAAAGATAAAGCAATCTTCAAAGATCATTTCAAATTCCTCAAAAATGACTTACGGATGTTTGATCTGGGTTGTTTGCATAAATTAACTCATCTTCACCCTTAAAATGTGCTAGGAACAGAAAAGAAATGCAGGTGGAAAAGTCAAAGAGAAAGAAAGTACCTATATTTGAGCATTTGCCTTCTACAAAGAGATCCATGACATGTGTAACAAATCTGTAAGCTCCTGCTGACAACGCGCTTCCAAAAAAGAGGACTAGAGTGAAAAAGAGTGACAGAAACTAAAGGATATTACAGATAAGGACCTAGTCTGTAATTCTGGAGAAGAAATTAGAAAACACTTTCTGAGTATCTAAGGTTATTGATGGAGGGTTAATTCCAAGAGGAAAACCTCAATTGAAGTCTTTGTGAAAATATTCCAGTGATTGTACAATCTTAATACAGAAAGGGCAGTAAAAGTAGACCAAAGAAAGCAGCAACAAACTATTTCATGACAATGAACTTCTAATCTGAGAAATTTAAAAAACAGTCTTATACCCATGAAAGATTTCAAGACACACACAAAGTATTTTCCAACCTCGGGTATAACCAAGTCCCTTCACAGAGGATGAAGATATCACCGAATAAATGTGGTATTTATTTTGGACTTCAAGTTTTGTTTTTATATTTTAATACAGTCTGTGGGAAAAGAGAAATTCTGGTGTATAGTTTAAGCTCATACAACAAAACTACCCCCCCCATTTGATTTCCCTAAGTGCAAATGTTACCTGTTTGATTTCACTTAAGTGCAAATCCTAATTAAGCTTAAAAAGAGACCAAAAAGAATTATGTCCATTTCTTTAAGGGTCCTATTTTGGGATTTAAAATTCTTAAAAAAAAAAAGAGAGAAGCTTGAATTACTCAGCTGTTCTGTGGTCTGAGTCAAGGTTTTATGGACATTTTTCAGTCCACCAACCAATGAAAGTTGGAAAAAAGAAGACAGATCCTTCGTAATTCAGATGCTATTCTGGGGCTACGTACGTGACCCAACACGACACTCAAAGTTAGTTTGTCTGCCAAGAACTAACACACATTTCAAAAAGCAGTCCTTGACTTAAAAGCTAAAGATCAGAAGCTACTGTCTTCTTCCATTCTTACTCATGCAGTTGACTAATAAATCTAGAATCCCCCCTGGCAAAAACATACACCCACAACACTGAAGAGAAAGCAAATAAGTTTCAAGAATCAGGAGGCTAGAAACAGCTTTAAATGCCATTCAGTTCAGGGATACAATTTTTCCACATTTTTTAACTTCTCTTCTAGGGATAGCACATGGTAGCAGGACTCAAGAGGGGCTATGCCACCCAACGTGATGGACAGCTACTACCTTCCTCAGCACTGTGCACAAGGCAGATGTTAAAGTTATTTGCTGAATTGGATCAAATAATTATAGCGCAACTTCAGTTTATGAACTCAACTTCCTTCACGATTCTGGTTGCAAACTGAACTGGATGAGAACTGAATCAAATTTCCCATAAGGTCAACAGTGAGCCTAATCACTGAATTCAATTCAGTGGAAACAATCAAGTCCGTGAACCGAGGTACCACTGTATAAGGTTTGCATTTTAAGCCCAGACCCTCCTCAAATGTTCACCCTTCTATACCACATTCTTTGTGAAGGACCCAAGTGCAGCAGCCCTGTGAAGGTCATCAAGGGACCACGGAAACAGCCTGCAGGTGGGAGAAATGTCCAAGAGGAGAAGGGACACTGATACGGGTTCATAAGGACATTGTCCAAGTTACTGGATCAGAATGCTCCACAACCACCCAAACATCTATGCAATTAATTTCATTTACTGATAAATCCAGTTTGAGTTGCAATTTCTTTCTTGCAATACACAGAATCCTAAACATTGTGTCACACATATTCCACATACATTGTATTATAATAATGTGTGTTTTTATTCTATGATGAACCTTTCAGTCCATTCCAAAGGTCACCTTCTCAAAGGGGCAATTAATTTACTTCTCTGGTACCCTCTCTTTCTACACTTTAACTCCCTGGGGGGGTCCAACTGTTCCAGTGACAGCAGGTGACAAGGAGTGCTTGCTTAAGCAGCAGACTGGTATGATGCCCTGATCCCAACCCTACTTACATGGAACACCAGAAAACAAGGATCCAAAGTCTCCCACTCCAAGATCCTCTAAAAAGTGATGTCCTCAGGCATAGCAGACAACATAGATGCACACAAAGTGACATAATTTATTATTCACACTAACTTTAACCAAGTCACTGGGAGAAACAAGAAAGGTGGGTCCACCCAGAAGTGTCTGTCATTTGTTTGTAAATAACACAAAACCTTCCACCCATGATATCAATGTTTGTCTACAGCAAAAAAAAAAAAAACAACTCCCAGGCTACTGTTGGCCCTTCCTGAAGCAGACCCAGAGATACAAAGATTGTTCCTCCTCCAATTACTGTTTCTTTCACTGCCATGTAAGTTTTCCTCATTAAAATAGTGACATCGCAATTGGAAGTCTGTGAAGAGTGGGACATGAACATCTTGAGGCCTATTTGGAAACTTTCACATCATCAGACTAGAAATGTTCTTTGATATCCTTTTCCTCCTAGAGTTGAAAGGATGCAGAATACTCCACAGTTTTGCAAATGACTTCTCCTTCTACAAAATCTCACTAGCATACGTTTATCAAATGCATCCACCAGGACTATTTATCTTCTGTTCACTGCAAGAGACTCTTCCTTGGAGCAACAAGACGCATCTGACAAACACGGCTGTGTCCCGCCCTGTGTTGAAGCTAAGAGCAGAGGTTTGTCTCCCTGCTTAGAGAGGAGACCACGAGGGCAAGGACATCTCTTTTTTTAACATCTACAGTGCCTAAAACAGGGCTTCATGCAATGCAAACCAGTAATTTTCAAACCTGACTGCACACCAGAATCAGCCAGCGAATTTATTAAAAATACAGACTCCCCAGGGGCTGTGAGCCTCTGTCTCCCCAGAGTCTGAAAACCTGCATTTCTAACAAGGTGAATCTGATTGGTCTTCTGGCCAACACACTGAGAAATATGAAAGTGGGTCCTCTTTTTTTGTTTTTTTTAATTCCTGCAGTGCTACACTGGGCTTCGGACAAAGCAAACCAGTGTCGCCTTCATCACTTTTGGAGCCAGTTGCTCAACTTCCACTAAAGAGCAAAGGAGGAGGGAGCCCAGGGTAAAGAGGGCCTGGTTGTCAAGACCCTAGGGTTTTTTCACACCTTGCTGACCTTTTTATAAGGCCACAGGTCCACAAAAGGGGGAGGGAAACTTCAGCTCACACAGTGGCCCTTGCTCAGCTGTCCTTCCCCTCTTAGGAACAACTTCTCATCCTTCAGGATTAAATGCTGTCATCCAACAGGATTTCCTTGACCCCAACTCCTGGGGGGAACCCTAGCCACAGGCTGTGCCTTCCTACGGGCTTGTGCAGTCTTCCCCAGGGCAGGCTCCCCAAAGACAGGGTCAGCAGGTATCCTAGCCTCCCCCATAATCCCAGGGACAGCACAGCACCTGGCACGCACAGGCACTCGGTCGATGTGGCCAAGGAAAATAGGGACTTGGCTAAGCCTTGATCTTCTCAAAGGTGAAATAATGTTTCGCTTACAGGACTGCTAGACAATGGAAGATGATATATGTAACATGGCCTCATTCAATAAAGTATAGAGGCTCCCACAGAGGTTGTTAGTATTGAACTATTTATTACCCCAAAGCCCAGAGTGAGCCCAGAGAGATAGAAGGAGACTACAGGCCTCAATACAGGGGTCTCAGGGCCAGAAGCAGTGGTTTCTTTGAGACTTTCTGAGAGTCCGTCTTCTAGAAACAATGCCTGAAATCGAATTTTAGCTCTTACTTTCAAGAAAAGCACTCAGGGATATGGGAAGGAGGAATGTGGGTTCTCTGGTCCAAGTAGCCGGGGGTTTTCCCCGTCTCTGTGAGCCATTACCTGAAACCAAGGGTCTTCAAAGAGGGAATGCAGAGAAAAGCCGTTCCCACAGGCAAAGAGGGAGGCCTGCTGATTTACAAGGCAAGCTCTAAAGAACCTAAATACACGGCATGGCACAGCGGCCAAGGCCAGGCCTTTCACAGCCAGGAGACACCCAGGATGAGTCAACACAGATGGGCAGCGAGAAGGGGGCAGAAGGCAGCGTCCTGCATTCCGGAAAGGACTCACAGGTGTCCTGTCACTTGCCAGCTGACCCGAAGTGCTCTAAGCCTTTGTGTCCTGGGATTCTTGCAACACTGTGAGGTAGTTGGGAACTCCTCCCTTGGGGCAGAGGCACGAGGAGCAAGGTTGCAAGAATTCCCATCCATCATTCTCATCAATCAATACGTTCTTAGTATTTTTTCAAAGACACTAAGAAGTACATGATTGATCATTGCAGAAAATGTGAGAAATGTAAAATGTACAAAGAGGAAAGAGAAAATACTCATAATCCCACCATCATGTTTCTCTCAAGGTTTTTTTTTTTTTTAATTTTTGAAATTTTGTTTGTTTGTTTGTTTGTTTTGCAGCACCAGGGATTAAATTGATGACCTCACCCTTGCCAGACAGGCACTTAGGCCACTGAGCTAAATCCCGGACTTTTTCTAAAAAAATTTTTATGTTACATTGAGCAATTGGATAGACACAATGGTAAGCACCTGTAGGCCCAGCTACTTGAGAGACTGAGGCAGGAAGACTGTTCGAGGCCAGAAATTTGAGACCAATCCAGCAACTAAGGAAGATCCCATCTCTTAAAAATAAAAGTTGTAAAGCTAGGAGTGGTAGTGCACCCCTGTAATCCCAGTATCAGAGAGGCTGAGGCAGGAGGATCATTGCAAGTTCAAGGCCAACCTGGGCTACAAAGTGAGCTCAAGGTCAGCCTGAACTGCATAGCAAGACCCTGTCTCAAAACCTGTAATTAATTAATTAATTAGTTAATTAAAAATTGCTCTGGTTTGAAGGCCTGTAATGCGTTCACTTTTTTGTTTTGACTGGTTTTACATTATTTTCTTTTGTTTGAATTTATTGTGTGTGAAGGTGTGAACAATCATTTCGATGAAAACAAGAGACACTATGGTAGCCATTGTCAATTTCCTGTTGTTTTGTTTTGAAGTCCTGTATTGCTTGCATTTTTCTGTTCCGATCTGCTTTGTTGTGTTTCGCTCTGTTTTGTTTTGTTTTGTTCTCTTTAAAATAAAAAAAATGCAAAAAAAAATAAAATAAAAATTGTAACTGGTTATCCAATATCTAAAGAATATACAACTACACTTTTCTTATCAAACTGTATTGAGCATGGCCTAAGTATTAGGTGTATGATCTGTATAGTACATTCCATCAAAAATATTTATTATTAATGCTTTAAGCTCCTGAGTAAACATTCATCTAAAATGGAGTTCACTGGGCAAATTTCCCCTTTAATATAGATAGAAATATTCTTTATCAGAGATTGAGGATACTGTATTTGCTAACTAGTAAACAAAAACTAATGTAAAAATGTAAGAATGTTTATTTGTCGCACGTAAACTTTTTGGTATAAAATAAATGAAGAAATTACTTGTGGGGGGAAAAAAGAATATACAACTACATAGTAAACATGAATATATAACTACCTAAAACTTTTACACACATAACACCCGAATTCCCCACGACTGGCTGCAAAAAATAAATCTCCAGCTGCTTTCTTTCTCCTCATCTCTCTCTGCAGCATTTCTTTGGGCTGATACTTTTGATATTTTCCTCTACATCTCTAACTTATGGCTTATTCTCCCATAATACAGAACCTTCTTCTCCCAGCCTCCATTTCTCCAGTATAATCATATGTTAATTTGGGTTAGACCACGTTGTTTTCATTGTTAGTGATAGTCTTCACACTATAACAAAGATGTAAAAAAAGAAAAAAGTTCTTACCTGTGCATCTTTTCCCCAAGAGTTAACATTCTCTATCCATAAAGCAACACTTAATTCCTGGCCAACATTCTAAGCCTCCTCAGGAGACACCCAGGGGATCTGGCATCCTGGAGAAGCCTTTCCTAGAGTTTTCTCTTCTGAATGCTCTAGGCTGGTTGCCCTCCTAGCCTGGGCACAGCTGCCATCCTGGGATCATCCCTGTCATGTCCCTGGAGACACCCTTTCCTGTCCCTGACAAGCATATTCTTCCCTCTCATTGAATCTCCTGTTTGTATGAGACACATCCTTCAGAAGTTCCCTCGGATGATAAAACTTTTGAGATATTTCATACCTGAAAGTTTCTTCATCCTTCCCCTACTCCTAACTGTCTAATGACAGACTTCCTGGCTCAGTATCATTCCCATTAGGATGTTAAAGTCACTGCTCCATTGTCCCCTGGCTTCCAGTGGTGCTGTTTGGAAGTTCAAAGCCTCCAAATCCTGATATTTTGATGTGTGACATATATTTCCACTTACTAATACTTGGAAATTTCAGTCACATGTGGTGGTGGGAGTCTGTTTTTATGGCGGGCAGTTGGTATGTTCTTTTAACCTGAAATTGTCCTTCCGTTCCAGGAAACATTCTTGGAATACAGTCATGGCACTTAGCAATAGGGATACATTCTGAGAAGTGCACCAGCAGGCAATTTCATTGTGCAAACATCATAAAGTGTGCTGAAACAAACTATGAGGGCAACAAGGCCACTGGGTGATAAATCTTACAGGACCACTGTCACATATGTGGTCCACACTTGCCAAAATATCATGATGGGGTGCATGGCTGTAAACCATTTATTACTTCCTTACTTTCTCTACAACTCCAATTATATAGCTGTTGGACCTCTTAAACTGTTCATTTAACTTTTTCTCTCTCCTGTTTTCATATCTTTGTCTTCTCTTACTCTACTTCCTAGAAAAATCACCTTCCATAGATTTTTTTCATTTCTGCTTCACATATTTAATTTTTAAGAGCTCTTTTCTCATTCTCTGAATATTGTTTTTATGATATTCTATCTTGTTTTAGGACATTATCTCCTTTTATCTAAGTATATTAATAATAGCTTTACTTTTGTGTTTTCTTCTCCCAGTATAGGCCTGATGCCTCCAAGTGTCTTTCTTGTTTGTACTGATATCTAGCCCCAGTGTTAGAGGCTTATCAGGCCAGGCAATCTTTTGATCTCCGTGCATATTTAGAAAGGAGAATAAAAACTTTGCTGGAATATCTGAAAATGACAAAAGTTTGTCATCTGGACCTGCACCATAGGGTAGCCGTGTTGGCCATTTAAGTGAGAAACTTCTAGGGAAACACTTCAGCTCCCTTCTTGGGCTGGTCAGTATCTCCCCATCATTTGCTTCAGGCATCAAGGCTACACTTTCAAGCTGAAGAGTACCAGATGAAGGTGAGGATCTCAAAATGCGCTGTGTACATGTTCAACTAAGATGCACGTTCAATAACTATGTTCAGTTACCTGAGGCCTGTAGTGAGCCCTAGCCCCACCAGTGGCTGAGTTCCCAGGTGCAGACAGAGTCCTCTGGTGAACTCTCACCATGTAAGGAACCGCCACCCTTTTCCCAGAGTACAATAACAGCAATCATCAGGCTATATGGAGTGAGAGAAGGTAGCCGGGTCACAAAACTTCCCGAGGTGTTTACACCACCACTTCCTCAGATTGGAGGGAATTATGCATCTAAGTCAGACTGGCTCTCAATATTCCCTCCTACTGACTTAATATTCAATTTTCCACGTCTACTTTCCAGCTTGCAAAAAGCTACTGCTCACTCAGAAAGATACTCAACATCATTGGTCATCAGGGAAATGCAAATCAAATCCACACAAGAGACCACTTCACATCCACTAAGAAGGTTATATTTTTATTAGTATGTTTTTACCTTTTATTATATGTTTGTGACACATAATAATTACATTCATCTTGGGGAATTGGTACAAATACACACAGCTTCTTGATCATTATTCATTCTTCTTCCCTCCCTCAACCCTTCCTTCCCCCTCCTTACCCAGATTCCCTGCCTATCACCATAAAGTCTACCATCTTTCTTTTATTTTTCTCCTTAAATTATTTATATTTTAGATTTCTCATATAGGAGAATAGGATGGTCATACTTTTTAAAAAAAATTTTAATGGAAAACAAAAAAAAAAGGTTAGCAAGGATGTAGAGAAAGTGGAATCTTCATACATCACCAATAGGAATGTAAATGGTGCAGTTATTGTGGAAAATGAGTGGCAGTTCCTCAATAAATTAAACAGAATTACCTCTGATCTCCTAGTTATGCTTCCAAAATATTAAAAACAGATGTTCAAACAAAAAATTGATTGTTCACAGTAACTTCATTATCATTGCCAACATGTGAAGACAACCCAGAGAGTCACTATCTGATAAATGGGTAAACAAAAGGTGGTACATTAGGGAGAAGATGTGCTCAGCGGTAGAGCATTTGCCTAGTACACTCAATGTCCTGGGTTCAATCTCAACATTGCCAAAAAAAAAGAATATGGTACATCCCTACACCCAAATATTATTCAGTCACAAAATGGCATGAAATCTTGAATATGCTACAACATAGGTGAATCTTAAAAACATTATTGTGAATGAAGGGAGCCAGACACAAAAAGCCACAGATCGTATGGTTTCACATATGTGACATTCATGGTTATTAGGGGCTGGAGAGGGAGAAGAAAGGGCAGCTACCGAGACTTCTCAGTCTCATGGGGCTTCCTTCTGAGATCATGAAAATGCTCTGGGGCTAAGAGGGGTAGTGCTTGGGCAATATTCTAAATGCCACTGAATTGTGTACAATAATTAAAATAGCAAATTTTGCATTATGTGTATTTTTACCACAATTTAAAAGAATATGTTGCTAGTGCTTCCGTTCTTATAATCTCCATCATATGAGTTTGTACCTCTGTTAATCTTCATGCTGTTTTACAGGGTTTCAAAGGAAATCAGAGATTCATAGGCTCCATTTGCCATTCTTACCCCAAAGTCCGGCAACACAATGGTTAAAATAGGAAGTCAACAAATATTGATCAGGAGTGATGGAAAATATAAAGGATTATAAGGCAGAATCCTATCATCAAAGAGTTCATAAGTTGAAATTTTTAAAAAAATGAAGGAAAAGCACACTATGCAATAAATACTTGCGGTCAGAATGGTTCAGAAAGCACGTGATGGGGAGATCAAAAGAAAGAGCCACAGCCATGGATAGTGTAAAAGGCTTTGAAATAAAGAGAGAATTGAAGCTGGATAAGAAATACCCTAAAAGGGAATGTTCTTTTAGCAAGTTAGGTCAGGAATGAGATAAACACTGGAAAACACAAATATATTTAGGGCATGATTAGGAGGCCACTGGGACAGTTTGTAACAAACTGTATTATAGGGGGACAAAAAAGTGGCCTGCAGTCAGATTGTCTAGAACTAATTTCTAAAAAAAAAAAACAAACTCTCCAGATACAATGACAAGGATTGATCAAAACCTACAGAGTGTGTTTAAATGTTAAAAATATTCCAATAAAAGACATATGGCCATTAATCCCCCTCAAAATACTGCCCTTCACTTCAAACACTTATCCTATCATTCATACCACTTGCTGAAGCAGTTCTGTGAGTCCTCTTTCATAAGTGTTTTTACAAGATGTGATTAAAACTGATGCATGTTGCTGCCAAGAGCCATTCAATAGAAAATTAGACTGGTAACACTATGGTGGTAAGCCAGATGTGGTGGCACATCTGTAATCCCAGCACTTGGAGGCTGAGACAGGAAGATTGCCATGAGTTCAAGGCTAGCCTGAACTAAAAAAAAGTGAGATCCTGTCTCGAAAACCAAAAATAAAATAATTGGGTAGGTGTTTGAAGCATGGGGGAGTATTATGAGAGGGCTTAATGGCAATGTCTTTCACTATAATAAATTTTTAAAGCAAAATGAAACATTCACTGTATTTTTTGTTCACACTGCATTATCTCTGGGCCAGTCTCACCAGGCTGGGTTAAACCATTGGTACTGGTCAACCCACTGAGAGCCCTCCATACTGAATTTAATGCTTCACATTCCAATCTTCACTTTAAAAGAAGGCAAATATCTGACCATCATAAACTATGTACTCTAATCTGCTGCAGAATTGCAAGACCCTTCATATGACAGACCTGGACTCTCTTTCCTGCCCAAATTCCCACACAAAACATATTCATGAGCCTCACTGACCTCTCCTCACTCATTGTGACTTGCTCTAGAGGTGGAAGCAAATAGCATGGCTGACTGGGAGCCACATGGCTGCTGAAACCCTAAAATGCTCTTTCCTTCTCACCTAATTGAGCAGATCAGAGTAGCAGAGCCCCCCCACCACTGAGATCTATCATTTTATACTTCAGAGCATCTTCAAAAGCCAGGGGTGGTACTGTAAGCCTGTAATCCCAGCCCTCTGGGAGGCTGAGGCAGGAGGAGTACAACCTGAGCCCAGCCCTGGCACCTTGGTAACTCAGCAAGACCCCATCTCAAAACAAAAAGGGATAGAGATTATTTCAATAGAAAAGCCCTAGGCTGTTGTATCTCCAGAACCAATCGGAGAAAAAGAGAAAACTTCAAACTCTAATTCCTTTTAAATCAACAAGGCTGTAAGGTCCTTCAGCAGTTCTGTATCTCCCTAGTATCAAGAGAGACAGAGAAAACAAAACAAAAGTACTAAAATTTGTGCCTAATTTCTTGGTTTTTCATCTTCTGTCTTCCAACTCCGAGTTCCCATCTGAATCTCTTCGAACAGGGTTTTAATTAGGCCTTCATCTGATAACTAAAGAGCTCACAGTTATACAAAAGAAGGCGTCTACACAGAGAGTGCCAGGAGGGTAATCCATACCAACTTCCCACCTGCCACTCAGTGATCCAGGACAGGAACAAAGGAGAAAGGAATGTCCCATGTCCTGAGAGCCCATGTATGCTAGGCACTATACTAGGTGTTTTGCTATACTAGGGTACTGAATTATAGATCGTTGGTCCTCATTATGCAGATTAGTAACCCTGAGTCTCAGAGAAAATGAAAATCTTGCCCAAGATCATACGACTAGGAGAAAACACATTCATACTTGGGTATGTCCAACTCCACAACCCACAGCACCCCAAAGTCAATAATTAAATGAACAAATGCTTTCACAGTGTGAGTTAAGGACACCCAAAAAGTCAGTTTCTCTCAAAGTGTTTCTTCCCCCTGAAATTCCTCTGTTATAAATTCATTCTTTGGATTGCTTTCTCCAATGTTCCTCTCGAATTTTATTAACAATGTCCACCTGCATTAACCCCTCATTATGCATGAATCACTTTCATATAAATTCTTGTGTTTAATCTGCACAGCAACCCCATCAAACTCATTACATTAGTCACAAGGGTCAGAGAGATAGAGGCCTATCCAGAGCTGACTTCTTGAGTCTTCCAACTCCATGTTTTCAAATGCTTCTTGCAAAGGAAAATTACCAACTGGGATGAGAGCCAACCGCTGATCAGATACTAAGGGGACCGGTGCTTCTGGAAGGGGCAGACAGGAGAAAGGATCCTGGAAAGACAAGAGGTGGGAGAAGCAGAAGAGGAGGCTCAGGGTTAATTCTGCTATTGCACCATCTGCCCTGGGCTCGGGCTGCATTTAGATGGCCAGGTGTTGTCGCTAGAGCCTGCACACTGCCCAGGTTGAGAGAGCCCCAGTTAGGCCCCGCATATATTCATGAGCAAATGATCTGGACAATAAACTTTGTGGTCACTTCAGTTATTACCTCACCCCAGCAGAGTGGCAGGGTGGTCCCCACAGACAGTCCCTGTACGACTCCTGAGTCAGGTTTAGGACAAAGAAGGCAGGGCTGGCACTCCTGGCTCCTGGCATCCTGATCTTCAACCACTCAGGGGTGGAGAACAGGACAATGCAGCTCATCTCTTTGCACTGTCAAAGGAATGCAGTTGTATTCACTTGCTTCCCTTCCAGAGAAAATAATAGACAGTATTGCAGCAGTCTGCACAGAGGTCCTGCGCAGCGGGACTGAGTGCCCGTTGTACAAGTCCTTTTTCTCCTTCCATAATTACTGGTTGCTCAAGCTGCTTAGCACCAGCCCCACGTAAGCCAGTGTGTAATTATGGGAAGACTTGAAACAAGGATGTCCTCAGTGCGACACAGGCTTTCCAGGAGGAGCATGGGAACACATGCTTCTGTGCCTGTTCTCCCGGGCTCCTCCAGCCCAGGACAGCCAGAAAGAGCAGCAATGGCTTTTATGTGAACAGCACTTTACAGTTTATGAGGCCACATTACCCGCAGTACTCATTTGCCTTGCAACGGCCTCTGGAGGAGATGGGCGAGTGATTAAAAGGAAGGAAACTAATTCATAAGCAAGGAAACTACAGTTCAGAGAGGGGAGATGATTGCCCAAAGCTGGGGCCAGATGCAGGTCTTCTGGTGGCTGCTCTGTGGCCCCCTCAGTGGTCCCCACCAACTACCAACCCCAAATGCCCAGGCACCGTGCTCAGCCCCAAGCAGTTCCCCTATGGGTGGGCGCAGAGGGGAGACCTCAGCCTCCACCTCAACAGCCCAAGCACACCATTCAGCTACTCCGCACATCCCACCTGCCCTTGCTCTCCGCACTCCCCCACCTTCCCACACACCTCCCTTTTTAAAATTTTAGTTTAATTTCAATTCATTTTGTGTTTAGTAAATGATTCCTCTATGCTCAGCCCCAAGGAAATCCACAGTTTGGCCCCAGACCTCACCCATGGCACTAACAACTCCCTAGTGTAGGAAA